>JAKKIB010000017.1:0-170899 GCA_023089585.1 Melophagus ovinus
AATCATAATCGTAATCATAATGTAATCATAATCGTAATCATAATCGTAATCATAATCGTAATCATAATCGTAATCATAATCATAATCATAATCAATCATAAATCATAATCATAACATAAAATCATAATCATAATCGTAATCATAATCGTAATCATAATCATAATCATAATCGTAATCATAATCGTAATCATAATCGTAATCATAATCATAATCATAATCGTAATCATAATCATAATCATAATCATAATCGTAATCATAATCGTAATCATAATCGTAATCATAATCATAATCATAATCATAATCATAATCGTAATCATAATCATAATCATAATCATAATCATAATCATAATCATAATCATAATCATAATCATAATCATAATCATAATCATAATCATAATCATAATCATAATCATAATCATAATCATAATCATAATCATAATCATAATCATAATCATAATCATAATCATAATCATAATCATAATCATAATCATAATCATAATCGTAATCATAATCATAATCATAATCATAATCATAATCATAATCATAATCATAATCATAATCATAATCATAATCATAATCATAATCATAATCATAATCATAATCATAATCATAATCATAATCATAATCATAATCATAATCATAATCATAATCGTAATCATAATCATAATCATAATCGTAATCATAATCGTAATCATAATCGTAATCATAATCGTAATCATAATCGTAATCATAATCGTAATCATAATCGTAATCATAATCATAATCATAATCATAATCATAATCGTAATCATAATCGTAATCATAATCATAATCATAATCGTAATCATAATCGTAATCATAATCATAATCATAATCGTAATCATAATCGTAATCATAATCATAATCATAATCATAATCATAATCATAATCATAATCATAATCATAATCATAATCGTAATCATAATCGTAATCATAATCGTAATCATAATCGTAATCATAATCGTAATCATAATCGTAATCATAATCATAATCATAATCGTAATCATAATCGTAATCATAATCGTAATCATAATCGTAATCATAATCGTAATCATAATCATAATCATAATCATAATCATAATCATAATCATAATCATAATCATAATCATAATCATAATCATAATCATAATCATAATCATAATCATAATCGTAATCATATTCGTAATCATAATCATAATCATAATCATAATCATAATCATAATCATAATCATAATCATAATCATAATCATAATCATAATCATAATCATAATCATAATCATAATCATAATCATAATCATAATCGTAATCATAATCATAATCATAATCATAATCATAATCGTAATCATAATCATAATCATAATCATAATCATAATCATAATCATAATCATAATCATAATCATAATCATAATCATAATCATAATCATAATCATAATCATAATCATAATCATAATCATAATCATAATCATAATCGTAATCATAATCATAATCATAATCGTAATCATAATCATAATCATAATCATAATCATAATCGTAATCATAATCGTAATCATAATCATAATCATAATCATAATCATAATCATAATCATAATCGTAATCATAATCGTAATCATAAATCATAATCATAATCATAATCATAATCATAATCGTAATCATAATCGTAATCATTCACGTAAATCATAATCGTAATCATAATCGTAATCATAATCAAATCATAATCGTAATCATAATCATAATCATAATCATAATCATAATCGTAATCATAATCATAATCATAATCGTAATCATAATCATAATCATAATCATAATCATAATCATAATCATAATCATAATCATAATCATAATCATAATCATAATCATAATCATAATCATAATCATAATCATAATCATAATCATAATCAATCATAATCATAATCATAATCATAATCATAATCATAATCATAATCATAATCATAATCATAATCATAATCATAATCATAATCATAATCATAATCATAATCATAATCATAATCATAATCATAATCATAATCATAATCATAATCATAATCATAATCATAATCATAATCATAATCATAATCATAATCATAATCATATCATCAAATCATAATCATAATCATAATCATAATCATAATCATAATCATAATCATAATCATAATCATAATCATAATCATAATCATAATCATAATCATAATCATAATCATAATCATAATCATAATCATAATCGTAATCATAATCATAATCATAATCGTAATCATAATCGTAATCATAATCGTAATCATAATCGTAATCATAATCGTAATCATAATCGTAATCATAATCATAATCATAATCATAATCATAATCATAATCATAATCATAATCGTAATCATAATCGTAATCATAATCGTAATCATAATCATAATCATAATCGTAATCATAATCGTAATCATAATCGTAATCATAATCGTAATCATAATCGTAATCATAATCATAATCATAATCATAATCATAATCATAATCATAAT
This sequence comes from Melophagus ovinus, assembly GCA_023089585.1. NCBI lineage: Eukaryota > Metazoa > Arthropoda > Insecta > Diptera > Hippoboscidae > Melophagus > Melophagus ovinus. The sequence goes on from JAKKIB010000017.1 coordinate 2,499, forward strand.
CATAATCATAATCATAATCATAATCATAATCATAATCATAATCATAATCGTAATCATAATCGTAATCATAATCGTAATCATAATCGTAATCATAATCATAATCATAATCGTAATCATAATCATAATCATAATCGTAATCATAATCGTAATCATAATCGTAATCATAATCGTAATCATAATCGTAATCATAATCGTAATCATAATCGTAATCATAATCGTAATCATAATCGTAATCATAATCGTAATCATAATCGTAATCATAATCGTAATCATAATCGTAATCATAATCATAATCATAATCATAATCATAATCGTAATCATAATCGTAATCATAATCATAATCATAATCATAATCATAATCATAATCATAATCATAATCATAATCATAATCATAATCATAATCGTAATCATAATCATAATCATAATCGTAATCATAATCATAATCATAATCATAATCATAATCATAATCATAATCATAATCATAATCATAATCGTAATCATAATCGTAATCATAATCGTAATCATAATCGTAATCATAATCATAATCATAATCATAATCATAATCATAATCATAATCATAATCATAATCGTAATCATAATCATAATCATAATCATAATCATAATCATAATCATAATCATAATCGTAATCATAATCATAATCGTAATCATAATCGTAATCATAATCGTAATCATAATCATAATCATAATCGTAATCATAATCGTAATCATAATCGTAATCATAATCGTAATCATAATCGTAATCATAATCGTAATCATAATCATAATCATAATCATAATCGTAATCATAATCGTAATCATAATCGTAATCATAATCATAATCATAATCATAATCATAATCGTAATCATAATCGTAATCATAATCGTAATCATAATCGTAATCATAATCGTAATCATAATCGTAATCATAATCGTAATCATAATCGTAATCATAATCATAATCATAATCATAATCATAATCATAATCATAATCATAATCATAATCATAATCATAATCATAATCATAATCATAATCATAATCATAATCATAATCATAATCATAATCATAATCATAATCATAATCATAATCATAATCATAATCATAATCATAATCATAATCATAATCATAATCATAATCATAATCATAATCATAATCATAATCATAATCATAATCATAATCATAATCATAATCATAATCATAATCATAATCATAATCATAATCATAATCATAATCATAATCATAATCATAATCATAATCATAATCATAATCATAATCATAATCATAATCATAATCATAATCATAATCATAATCATAATCATAATCATAATCATAATCATAATCATAATCATAATCATAATCATAATCATAATCATAATCATAATCATAATCATAATCATAATCATAATCATAATCATAATCATAATCATAATCATAATCATAATCATAATCATAATCATAATCATAATCATAATCATAATCATAATCATAATCATAATCATAATCATAATCATAATCATAATCATAATCATAATCATAATCATAATCATAATCATAATCATAATCATAATCATAATCATAATCATAATCATAATCATAATCATAATCATAATCATAATCATAATCATAATCATAATCGTAATCATAATCATAATCATAATCATAATCATAATCATAATCATAATCATAATCATAATCATAATCATAATCATAATCGTAATCATAATCATAATCATAATCATAATCATAATCATAATCATAATCATAATCGTAATCATAATCGTAATCATAATCGTAATCATAATCGTAATCATAATCGTAATCATAATCATAATCATAATCGTAATCATAATCGTAATCATAATCGTAATCATAATCGTAATCATAATCGTAATCATAATCATAATCATAATCATAATCATAATCATAATCATAATCATAATCATAATCATAATCATAATCATAATCATAATCATAATCATAATCATAATCATAATCATAATCATAATCATAATCATAATCATAATCATAATCATAATCATAATCGTAATCATAATCGTAATCATAATCATAATCATAATCGTAATCATAATCATAATCATAATCGTAATCATAATCGTAATCATAATCGTAATCATAATCGTAATCATAATCGTAATCATAATCGTAATCATAATCGTAATCATAATCGTAATCATAATCGTAATCATAATCATAATCATAATCATAATCATAATCATAATCGTAATCATAATCGTAATCATAATCGTAATCATAATCGTAATCATAATCGTAATCATAATCATAATCATAATCATAATCATAATCGTAATCATAATCATAATCATAATCATAATCATAATCATAATCATAATCATAATCATAATCGTAATCATAATCGTAATCATAATCGTAATCATAATCGTAATCATAATCGTAATCATAATCGTAATCATAATCGTAATCATAATCGTAATCATAATCGTAATCATAATCATAATCATAATCATAATCATAATCGTAATCATAATCGTAATCATAATCGTAATCATAATCGTAATCATAATCGTAATCATAATCGTAATCATAATCGTAATCATAATCGTAATCATAATCGTAATCATAATCATAATCATAATCGTAATCATAATCGTAATCATAATCGTAATCATAATCATAATCATAATCATAATCATAATCATAATCATAATCATAATCATAATCATAATCATAATCATAATCATAATCATAATCATAATCATAATCATAATCATAATCATAATCATAATCATAATCATAATCATAATCATAATCATAATCATAATCATAATCATAATCATAATCATAATCATAATCATAATCATAATCATAATCATAATCATAATCATAATCATAATCATAATCATAATCATAATCATAATCATAATCATAATCATAATCATAATCATAATCATAATCATAATCATAATCGTAATCATAATCATAATCATAATCGTAATCATAATCATAATCATAATCATAATCATAATCATAATCATAATCGTAATCATAATCGTAATCATAATCGTAATCATAATCGTAATCATAATCGTAATCATAATCGTAATCATAATCGTAATCATAATCGTAATCATAATCGTAATCATAATCGTAATCATAATCGTAATCATAATCGTAATCATAATCGTAATCATAATCGTAATCATAATCGTAATCATAATCGTAATCATAATCATAATCATAATCATAATCATAATCGTAATCATAATCGTAATCATAATCGTAATCATAATCGTAATCATAATCGTAATCATAATCGTAATCATAATCGTAATCATAATCATAATCATAATCATAATCATAATCGTAATCATAATCGTAATCATAATCATAATCATAATCGTAATCATAATCGTAATCATAATCGTAATCATAATCGTAATCATAATCGTAATCATAATCGTAATCATAATCGTAATCATAATCGTAATCATAATCGTAATCATAATCGTAATCATAATCGTAATCATAATCGTAATCATAATCGTAATCATAATCGTAATCATAATCGTAATCATAATCGTAATCATAATCATAATCATAATCATAATCATAATCATAATCATAATCATAATCATAATCATAATCATAATCGTAATCATAATCGTAATCATAATCGTAATCATAATCGTAATCATAATCGTAATCATAATCGTAATCATAATCATAATCATAATCATAATCATAATCATAATCATAATCATAATCATAATCATAATCATAATCATAATCATAATCATAATCGTAATCATAATCGTAATCATAATCATAATCATAATCGTAATCATAATCGTAATCATAATCGTAATCATAATCATAATCATAATCATAATCATAATCGTAATCATAATCGTAATCATAATCATAATCATAATCATAATCATAATCATAATCATAATCATAATCATAATCATAATCATAATCATAATCATAATCATAATCATAATCATAATCGTAATCATAATCATAATCATAATCATAATCATAATCGTAATCATAATCATAATCATAATCGTAATCATAATCATAATCATAATCATAATCATAATCATAATCATAATCATAATCATAATCATAATCGTAATCATAATCGTAATCATAATCGTAATCATAATCGTAATCATAATCGTAATCATAATCGTAATCATAATCGTAATCATAATCGTAATCATAATCGTAATCATAATCGTAATCATAATCGTAATCATAATCATAATCATAATCGTAATCATAATCATAATCATAATCGTAATCATAATCGTAATCATAATCGTAATCATAATCATAATCATAATCATAATCATAATCATAATCATAATCATAATCATAATCATAATCATAATCATAATCATAATCATAATCATAATCATAATCATAATCATAATCATAATCATAATCATAATCATAATCATAATCATAATCATAATCATAATCATAATCATAATCATAATCATAATCATAATCATAATCATAATCATAATCATAATCATAATCATAATCATAATCATAATCATAATCATAATCATAATCATAATCATAATCATAATCATAATCATAATCATAATCATAATCATAATCATAATCATAATCATAATCATAATCATAATCATAATCATAATCATAATCATAATCATAATCATAATCATAATCATAATCATAATCATAATCATAATCATAATCATAATCATAATCATAATCATAATCATAATCATAATCATAATCATAATCATAATCATAATCATAATCATAATCATAATCATAATCATAATCATAATCATAATCATAATCATAATCATAATCATAATCATAATCATAATCATAATCATAATCATAATCATAATCATAATCATAATCATAATCATAATCATAATCATAATCATAATCATAATCATAATCATAATCATAATCATAATCATAATCATAATCATAATCATAATCATAATCATAATCATAATCATAATCATAATCATAATCATAATCATAATCATAATCATAATCATAATCATAATCATAATCATAATCATAATCATAATCATAATCATAATCATAATCATAATCATAATCATAATCATAATCATAATCATAATCATAATCATAATCATAATCATAATCATAATCATAATCATAATCATAATCATAATCATAATCATAATCATAATCATAATCATAATCATAATCATAATCATAATCATAATCATAATCATAATCATAATCATAATCATAATCATAATCATAATCATAATCATAATCATAATCATAATCATAATCATAATCATAATCATAATCATAATCATAATCATAATCATAATCATAATCATAATCATAATCATAATCATAATCATAATCATAATCATAATCATAATCATAATCATAATCATAATCATAATCATAATCATAATCATAATCATAATCATAATCATAATCATAATCATAATCATAATCATAATCATAATCATAATCATAATCATAATCGTAATCATAATCGTAATCATAATCGTAATCATAATCATAATCATAATCGTAATCATAATCGTAATCATAATCGTAATCATAATCGTAATCATAATCGTAATCATAATCGTAATCATAATCGTAATCATAATCGTAATCATAATCATAATCATAATCATAATCATAATCATAATCATAATCGTAATCATAATCATAATCATAATCGTAATCATAATCGTAATCATAATCGTAATCATAATCATAATCATAATCGTAATCATAATCGTAATCATAATCGTAATCATAATCGTAATCATAATCGTAATCATAATCGTAATCATAATCGTAATCATAATCGTAATCATAATCGTAATCATAATCGTAATCATAATCGTAATCATAATCGTAATCATAATCGTAATCATAATCGTAATCATAATCGTAATCATAATCGTAATCATAATCATAATCATAATCATAATCATAATCATAATCATAATCATAATCATAATCATAATCATAATCATAATCATAATCATAATCATAATCATAATCATAATCATAATCATAATCATAATCATAATCATAATCATAATCATAATCATAATCATAATCATAATCATAATCATAATCATAATCATAATCATAATCATAATCATAATCATAATCATAATCATAATCATAATCATAATCATAATCATAATCATAATCATAATCATAATCATAATCATAATCATAATCATAATCATAATCATAATCATAATCATAATCATAATCATAATCATAATCATAATCATAATCATAATCATAATCATAATCATAATCATAATCATAATCATAATCATAATCATAATCATAATCATAATCATAATCATAATCATAATCATAATCATAATCATAATCATAATCATAATCATAATCATAATCATAATCATAATCATAATCATAATCATAATCATAATCATAATCATAATCATAATCATAATCATAATCATAATCATAATCATAATCATAATCATAATCATAATCATAATCATAATCATAATCATAATCATAATCATAATCATAATCATAATCATAATCGTAATCATAATCGTAATCATAATCGTAATCATAATCGTAATCATAATCGTAATCATAATCGTAATCATAATCGTAATCATAATCGTAATCATAATCGTAATCATAATCGTAATCATAATCGTAATCATAATCGTAATCATAATCGTAATCATAATCGTAATCATAATCGTAATCATAATCATAATCATAATCATAATCATAATCATAATCATAATCATAATCATAATCATAATCGTAATCATAATCGTAATCATAATCGTAATCATAATCATAATCATAATCATAATCGTAATCATAATCGTAATCATAATCATAATCATAATCATAATCATAATCATAATCATAATCGTAATCATAATCGTAATCATAATCGTAATCATAATCGTAATCATAATCGTAATCATAATCGTAATCATAATCGTAATCATAATCGTAATCATAATCGTAATCATAATCGTAATCATAATCGTAATCATAATCGTAATCATAATCGTAATCATAATCGTAATCATAATCATAATCATAATCGTAATCATAATCGTAATCATAATCGTAATCATAATCGTAATCATAATCGTAATCATAATCATAATCATAATCATAATCATAATCATAATCATAATCATAATCATAATCATAATCATAATCATAATCATAATCATAATCATAATCATAATCATAATCATAATCATAATCATAATCATAATCATAATCATAATCATAATCATAATCATAATCATAATCATAATCATAATCATAATCATAATCATAATCATAATCATAATCATAATCATAATCATAATCATAATCATAATCATAATCATAATCATAATCATAATCATAATCATAATCATAATCGTAATCATAATCGTAATCATAATCGTAATCATAATCGTAATCATAATCGTAATCATAATCGTAATCATAATCGTAATCATAATCATAATCATAATCGTAATCATAATCGTAATCATAATCGTAATCATAATCGTAATCATAATCGTAATCATAATCATAATCATAATCATAATCATAATCGTAATCATAATCGTAATCATAATCGTAATCATAATCGTAATCATAATCGTAATCATAATCGTAATCATAATCGTAATCATAATCGTAATCATAATCGTAATCATAATCGTAATCATAATCGTAATCATAATCGTAATCATAATCATAATCATAATCATAATCATAATCGTAATCATAATCGTAATCATAATCATAATCATAATCATAATCATAATCATAATCATAATCATAATCATAATCATAATCATAATCATAATCATAATCATAATCATAATCATAATCATAATCATAATCATAATCATAATCATAATCATAATCATAATCATAATCGTAATCATAATCGTAATCATAATCGTAATCATAATCGTAATCATAATCGTAATCATAATCATAATCATAATCATAATCATAATCATAATCATAATCATAATCATAATCATAATCATAATCATAATCATAATCATAATCATAATCATAATCATAATCGTAATCATAATCGTAATCATAATCGTAATCATAATCGTAATCATAATCGTAATCATAATCGTAATCATAATCGTAATCATCATCGTAATCATAATCGTAATCATAATCGTAATCATAATCATAATCATAATCGTAATCATAATCGTAATCATAATCGTAATCATAATCGTAATCATAATCGTAATCATAATCGTAATCATAATCGTAATCATAATCATAATCATAATCATAATCATAATCATAATCATAATCATAATCATAATCATAATCATAATCATAATCGTAATCATAATCGTAATCATAATCGTAATCATAATCGTAATCATAATCGTAATCATAATCGTAATCATAATCGTAATCATAATCGTAATCATAATCGTAATCATAATCGTAATCATAATCGTAATCATAATCGTAATCATAATCGTAATCATAATCGTAATCATAATCGTAATCATAATCATAATCATAATCATAATCATAATCATAATCATAATCATAATCATAATCATAATCATAATCATAATCATAATCATAATCATAATCATAATCATAATCATAATCATAATCATAATCATAATCATAATCATAATCATAATCATAATCATAATCATAATCATAATCGTAATCATAATCGTAATCATAATCGTAATCATAATCGTAATCATAATCGTAATCATAATCGTAATCATAATCGTAATCATAATCATAATCATAATCGTAATCATAATCATAATCATAATCATAATCATAATCATAATCATAATCATAATCATAATCATAATCGTAATCATAATCGTAATCATAATCGTAATCATAATCGTAATCATAATCGTAATCATAATCGTAATCATAATCGTAATCATAATCGTAATCATAATCGTAATCATAATCGTAATCATAATCGTAATCATAATCGTAATCATAATCGTAATCATAATCATAATCATAATCATAATCATAATCATAATCATAATCATAATCATAATCATAATCATAATCATAATCATAATCATAATCATAATCATAATCATAATCATAATCATAATCATAATCATAATCATAATCATAATCATAATCATAATCATAATCATAATCATAATCATAATCATAATCATAATCATAATCATAATCATAATCATAATCATAATCATAATCATAATCATAATCATAATCATAATCATAATCATAATCATAATCATAATCATAATCATAATCATAATCATAATCATAATCATAATCATAATCATAATCATAATCATAATCATAATCATAATCATAATCATAATCATAATCATAATCATAATCATAATCATAATCATAATCATAATCATAATCATAATCATAATCATAATCATAATCATAATCATAATCATAATCATAATCATAATCATAATCATAATCATAATCATAATCATAATCATAATCATAATCATAATCATAATCATAATCATAATCATAATCATAATCATAATCATAATCATAATCATAATCATAATCATAATCATAATCATAATCATAATCATAATCATAATCATAATCATAATCATAATCATAATCATAATCATAATCATAATCATAATCATAATCATAATCATAATCATAATCATAATCATAATCATAATCATAATCATAATCATAATCATAATCATAATCATAATCATAATCATAATCATAATCATAATCATAATCATAATCATAATCATAATCATAATCATAATCATAATCATAATCATAATCATAATCATAATCATAATCATAATCATAATCATAATCATAATCATAATCATAATCATAATCATAATCATAATCATAATCATAATCATAATCATAATCATAATCATAATCATAATCATAATCATAATCATAATCATAATCATAATCATAATCATAATCATAATCATAATCATAATCATAATCATAATCATAATCATAATCATAATCATAATCATAATCATAATCATAATCATAATCATAATCATAATCATAATCATAATCATAATCATAATCATAATCATAATCATAATCATAATCATAATCATAATCATAATCATAATCATAATCATAATCATAATCATAATCATAATCATAATCATAATCATAATCATAATCATAATCATAATCATAATCATAATCATAATCATAATCATAATCATAATCATAATCATAATCATAATCATAATCATAATCATAATCATAATCATAATCATAATCATAATCATAATCATAATCATAATCATAATCATAATCATAATCATAATCATAATCATAATCATAATCATAATCATAATCATAATCATAATCATAATCATAATCATAATCATAATCATAATCATAATCATAATCATAATCATAATCATAATCATAATCATAATCATAATCATAATCATAATCATAATCATAATCATAATCATAATCATAATCATAATCATAATCATAATCATAATCATAATCATAATCGTAATCATAATCGTAATCATAATCGTAATCATAATCATAATCATAATCATAATCATAATCATAATCATAATCATAATCATAATCATAATCGTAATCATAATCGTAATCATAATCGTAATCATAATCGTAATCATAATCGTAATCATAATCGTAATCATAATCGTAATCATAATCGTAATCATAATCGTAATCATAATCGTAATCATAATCGTAATCATAATCGTAATCATAATCGTAATCATAATCATAATCATAATCGTAATCATAATCGTAATCATAATCGTAATCATAATCGTAATCATAATCATAATCATAATCATAATCATAATCATAATCATAATCATAATCATAATCATAATCATAATCATAATCATAATCATAATCATAATCATAATCATAATCATAATCATAATCATAATCATAATCATAATCATAATCATAATCATAATCATAATCATAATCATAATCATAATCATAATCATAATCATAATCATAATCATAATCATAATCATAATCATAATCATAATCATAATCATAATCATAATCATAATCATAATCATAATCATAATCATAATCATAATCATAATCATAATCATAATCATAATCATAATCATAATCATAATCATAATCATAATCATAATCATAATCATAATCATAATCATAATCATAATCATAATCATAATCATAATCATAATCATAATCATAATCATAATCATAATCATAATCATAATCATAATCATAATCATAATCATAATCATAATCATAATCATAATCATAATCATAATCATAATCATAATCATAATCATAATCATAATCATAATCATAATCATAATCATAATCATAATCATAATCATAATCATAATCATAATCATAATCATAATCATAATCATAATCATAATCATAATCATAATCATAATCATAATCATAATCATAATCATAATCATAATCATAATCATAATCATAATCATAATCATAATCATAATCATAATCATAATCATAATCATAATCATAATCATAATCATAATCATAATCATAATCATAATCATAATCATAATCATAATCATAATCATAATCATAATCATAATCATAATCATAATCATAATCATAATCATAATCATAATCATAATCATAATCATAATCATAATCATAATCATAATCATAATCATAATCATAATCATAATCATAATCATAATCATAATCATAATCATAATCATAATCATAATCATAATCATAATCATAATCATAATCATAATCATAATCATAATCATAATCATAATCATAATCATAATCATAATCATAATCATAATCATAATCATAATCATAATCATAATCATAATCATAATCATAATCATAATCATAATCATAATCATAATCATAATCATAATCATAATCATAATCATAATCATAATCATAATCATAATCATAATCATAATCATAATCATAATCATAATCATAATCATAATCATAATCATAATCATAATCATAATCATAATCATAATCATAATCATAATCATAATCATAATCATAATCATAATCATAATCATAATCATAATCATAATCATAATCATAATCATAATCATAATCATAATCATAATCATAATCATAATCATAATCATAATCATAATCATAATCATAATCATAATCATAATCGTAATCATAATCGTAATCATAATCGTAATCATAATCATAATCATAATCATAATCGTAATCATAATCGTAATCATAATCATAATCATAATCATAATCATAATCATAATCATAATCATAATCGTAATCATAATCGTAATCATAATCGTAATCATAATCGTAATCATAATCATAATCATAATCATAATCATAATCATAATCATAATCGTAATCATAATCATAATCATAATCATAATCATAATCATAATCATAATCATAATCGTAATCATAATCGTAATCATAATCGTAATCATAATCGTAATCATAATCATAATCATAATCGTAATCATAATCGTAATCATAATCGTAATCATAATCATAATCATAATCATAATCATAATCATAATCATAATCGTAATCATAATCGTAATCATAATCATAATCATAATCGTAATCATAATCGTAATCATAATCGTAATCATAATCGTAATCATAATCGTAATCATAATCGTAATCATAATCGTAATCATAATCATAATCATAATCATAATCATAATCGTAATCATAATCGTAATCATAATCGTAATCATAATCGTAATCATAATCGTAATCATAATCGTAATCATAATCGTAATCATAATCGTAATCATAATCGTAATCATAATCGTAATCATAATCGTAATCATAATCATAATCATAATCGTAATCATAATCGTAATCATAATCGTAATCATAATCGTAATCATAATCGTAATCATAATCGTAATCATAATCATAATCATAATCGTAATCATAATCGTAATCATAATCGTAATCATAATCATAATCATAATCATAATCATAATCATAATCATAATCATAATCATAATCATAATCATAATCATAATCATAATCATAATCATAATCATAATCATAATCATAATCATAATCATAATCATAATCATAATCATAATCATAATCATAATCATAATCATAATCATAATCATAATCATAATCATAATCATAATCATAATCATAATCATAATCATAATCATAATCATAATCATAATCATAATCATAATCATAATCATAATCATAATCATAATCATAATCATAATCATAATCATAATCATAATCATAATCATAATCATAATCATAATCATAATCATAATCATAATCATAATCATAATCATAATCATAATCATAATCATAATCATAATCATAATCATAATCATAATCATAATCATAATCATAATCATAATCATAATCATAATCATAATCATAATCATAATCATAATCATAATCATAATCATAATCATAATCATAATCATAATCATAATCATAATCATAATCATAATCATAATCATAATCATAATCATAATCATAATCATAATCATAATCATAATCATAATCATAATCATAATCATAATCATAATCATAATCATAATCATAATCATAATCATAATCATAATCATAATCATAATCATAATCATAATCATAATCATAATCATAATCATAATCATAATCATAATCATAATCATAATCATAATCATAATCATAATCATAATCATAATCATAATCATAATCATAATCATAATCATAATCATAATCATAATCATAATCATAATCATAATCATAATCATAATCATAATCATAATCATAATCATAATCATAATCATAATCATAATCATAATCATAATCATAATCATAATCATAATCATAATCATAATCATAATCATAATCATAATCATAATCATAATCATAATCATAATCATAATCATAATCATAATCATAATCATAATCATAATCATAATCATAATCATAATCATAATCATAATCATAATCATAATCATAATCATAATCAATCATAATCATAATCATAATCATAATCATAATCATAATCATAATCATAATCATAATCATAATCATAATCATAATCATAATCATAATCATAATCATAATCATAATCATAATCATAATCATAATCATAATCATAATCATAATCATAATCATAATCATAATCATAATCATAATCATAATCATAATCATAATCATAATCATAATCATAATCATAATCATAATCATAATCATAATCATAATCATAATCATAATCATAATCATAATCATAATCATAATCATAATCATAATCATAATCATAATCATAATCATAATCATAATCATAATCATAATCATAATCATAATCATAATCATAATCATAATCATAATCATAATCATAATCATAATCATAATCATAATCATAATCATAATCATAATCATAATCATAATCATAATCATAATCATAATCATAATCATAATCATAATCATAATCATAATCATAATCATAATCATAATCATAATCATAATCATAATCATAATCATAATCATAATCATAATCGTAATCATAATCGTAATCATAATCGTAATCATAATCGTAATCATAATCGTAATCATAATCGTAATCATAATCGTAATCATAATCGTAATCATAATCGTAATCATAATCGTAATCATAATCGTAATCATAATCGTAATCATAATCGTAATCATAATCGTAATCATAATCATAATCATAATCGTAATCATAATCATAATCATAATCGTAATCATAATCGTAATCATAATCGTAATCATAATCATAATCATAATCATAATCATAATCGTAATCATAATCGTAATCATAATCGTAATCATAATCGTAATCATAATCGTAATCATAATCGTAATCATAATCGTAATCATAATCGTAATCATAATCGTAATCATAATCATAATCATAATCGTAATCATAATCGTAATCATAATCGTAATCATAATCGTAATCATAATCATAATCATAATCGTAATCATAATCGTAATCATAATCGTAATCATAATCGTAATCATAATCGTAATCATAATCGTAATCATAATCGTAATCATAATCATAATCATAATCATAATCATAATCATAATCATAATCATAATCGTAATCATAATCGTAATCATAATCGTAATCATAATCGTAATCATAATCGTAATCATAATCGTAATCATAATCGTAATCATAATCGTAATCATAATCGTAATCATAATCGTAATCATAATCGTAATCATAATCGTAATCATAATCGTAATCATAATCATAATCATAATCGTAATCATAATCATAATCATAATCATAATCATAATCATAATCATAATCATAATCATAATCATAATCATAATCATAATCATAATCATAATCGTAATCATAATCATAATCATAATCATAATCATAATCGTAATCATAATCATAATCATAATCATAATCATAATCATAATCATAATCATAATCATAATCGTAATCATAATCGTAATCATAATCATAATCATAATCATAATCATAATCATAATCATAATCGTAATCATAATCATAATCATAATCGTAATCATAATCGTAATCATAATCGTAATCATAATCGTAATCATAATCGTAATCATAATCATAATCATAATCATAATCATAATCATAATCATAATCATAATCATAATCATAATCGTAATCATAATCGTAATCATAATCATAATCATAATCGTAATCATAATCGTAATCATAATCGTAATCATAATCATAATCATAATCGTAATCATAATCGTAATCATAATCATAATCATAATCATAATCATAATCATAATCATAATCATAATCATAATCATAATCATAATCATAATCATAATCATAATCATAATCATAATCATAATCATAATCATAATCATAATCATAATCATAATCATAATCATAATCATAATCATAATCATAATCATAATCATAATCATAATCATAATCATAATCATAATCATAATCATAATCATAATCATAATCATAATCATAATCATAATCATAATCATAATCATAATCATAATCATAATCATAATCATAATCATAATCATAATCATAATCATAATCATAATCATAATCATAATCATAATCATAATCATAATCATAATCATAATCATAATCATAATCATAATCATAATCATAATCATAATCATAATCATAATCATAATCATAATCATAATCATAATCATAATCATAATCATAATCATAATCATAATCATAATCATAATCATAATCATAATCATAATCATAATCATAATCATAATCATAATCATAATCATAATCATAATCATAATCATAATCATAATCATAATCATAATCATAATCATAATCAATCATAATCATAATCATAATCATAATCATAATCATAATCATAATCATAATCATAATCATAATCATAATCATAATCATAATCATAATCATAATCATAATCATAATCATAATCATAATCATAATCATAATCATAATCATAATCATAATCATAATCATAATCGTAATCATAATCGTAATCATAATCGTAATCATAATCATAATCATAATCATAATCATAATCGTAATCATAATCATAATCATAATCGTAATCATAATCGTAATCATAATCGTAATCATAATCGTAATCATAATCGTAATCATAATCATAATCATAATCATAATCATAATCATAATCATAATCATAATCATAATCATAATCATAATCATAATCATAATCGTAATCATAATCGTAATCATAATCGTAATCATAATCGTAATCATAATCGTAATCATAATCATAATCATAATCATAATCATAATCATAATCATAATCATAATCATAATCATAATCATAATCATAATCATAATCGTAATCATAATCGTAATCATAATCGTAATCATAATCGTAATCATAATCGTAATCATAATCGTAATCATAATCATAATCATAATCATAATCATAATCATAATCATAATCATAATCATAATCATAATCATAATCATAATCATAATCATAATCGTAATCATAATCGTAATCATAATCGTAATCATAATCGTAATCATAATCGTAATCATAATCGTAATCATAATCGTAATCATAATCGTAATCATAATCGTAATCATAATCGTAATCATAATCGTAATCATAATCGTAATCATAATCATAATCATAATCATAATCATAATCATAATCATAATCATAATCATAATCATAATCATAATCGTAATCATAATCGTAATCATAATCATAATCATAATCGTAATCATAATCGTAATCATAATCGTAATCATAATCATAATCATAATCGTAATCATAATCGTAATCATAATCGTAATCATAATCGTAATCATAATCGTAATCATAATCATAATCATAATCATAATCATAATCATAATCATAATCGTAATCATAATCGTAATCATAATCATAATCATAATCGTAATCATAATCATAATCATAATCGTAATCATAATCGTAATCATAATCATAATCATAATCGTAATCATAATCGTAATCATAATCGTAATCATAATCATAATCATAATCATAATCATAATCATAATCATAATCATAATCGTAATCATAATCGTAATCATAATCGTAATCATAATCATAATCATAATCATAATCATAATCATAATCATAATCATAATCATAATCATAATCATAATCATAATCATAATCATAATCATAATCATAATCATAATCATAATCATAATCATAATCATAATCATAATCATAATCATAATCATAATCGTAATCATAATCGTAATCATAATCGTAATCATAATCATAATCATAATCATAATCATAATCGTAATCATAATCGTAATCATAATCGTAATCATAATCATAATCATAATCGTAATCATAATCATAATCATAATCATAATCATAATCATAATCATAATCATAATCATAATCATAATCATAATCATAATCATAATCATAATCATAATCATAATCATAATCATAATCATAATCATAATCATAATCATAATCATAATCATAATCATAATCATAATCATAATCATAATCATAATCATAATCATAATCATAATCATAATCATAATCATAATCATAATCATAATCATAATCATAATCATAATCATAATCATAATCATAATCATAATCATAATCATAATCATAATCATAATCATAATCATAATCATAATCATAATCATAATCATAATCATAATCATAATCATAATCATAATCATAATCATAATCATAATCATAATCATAATCATAATCATAATCATAATCATAATCATAATCATAATCATAATCATAATCATAATCATAATCATAATCATAATCATAATCGTAATCATAATCGTAATCATAATCGTAATCATAATCGTAATCATAATCATAATCATAATCATAATCATAATCATAATCATAATCATAATCATAATCATAATCATAATCATAATCATAATCATAATCATAATCGTAATCATAATCGTAATCATAATCGTAATCATAATCATAATCATAATCATAATCATAATCATAATCATAATCATAATCATAATCATAATCATAATCATAATCATAATCATAATCATAATCATAATCATAATCATAATCATAATCATAATCATAATCGTAATCATAATCATAATCATAATCATAATCATAATCATAATCATAATCATAATCATAATCATAATCATAATCATAATCATAATCATAATCATAATCATAATCGTAATCATAATCGTAATCATAATCGTAATCATAATCGTAATCATAATCGTAATCATAATCGTAATCATAATCGTAATCATAATCGTAATCATAATCGTAATCATAATCGTAATCATAATCATAATCATAATCATAATCATAATCATAATCATAATCATAATCATAATCATAATCATAATCATAATCATAATCATAATCATAATCGTAATCATAATCGTAATCATAATCGTAATCATAATCGTAATCATAATCGTAATCATAATCGTAATCATAATCATAATCATAATCATAATCATAATCATAATCATAATCGTAATCATAATCGTAATCATAATCGTAATCATAATCGTAATCATAATCATAATCATAATCGTAATCATAATCGTAATCATAATCGTAATCATAATCGTAATCATAATCGTAATCATAATCGTAATCATAATCGTAATCATAATCGTAATCATAATCGTAATCATAATCGTAATCATAATCGTAATCATAATCATAATCATAATCGTAATCATAATCATAATCATAATCGTAATCATAATCGTAATCATAATCGTAATCATAATCGTAATCATAATCGTAATCATAATCGTAATCATAATCGTAATCATAATCATAATCATAATCATAATCGTAATCATAATCATAATCATAATCGTAATCATAATCGTAATCATAATCGTAATCATAATCGTAATCATAATCATAATCATAATCATAATCGTAATCATAATCGTAATCATAATCGTAATCATAATCGTAATCATAATCGTAATCATAATCGTAATCATAATCGTAATCATAATCGTAATCATAATCGTAATCATAATCGTAATCATAATCGTAATCATAATCGTAATCATAATCGTAATCATAATCATAATCATAATCGTAATCATAATCGTAATCATAATCGTAATCATAATCGTAATCATAATCGTAATCATAATCGTAATCATAATCGTAATCATAATCGTAATCATAATCGTAATCATAATCATAATCATAATCATAATCATAATCGTAATCATAATCATAATCATAATCATAATCGTAATCATAATCGTAATCATAATCGTAATCATAATCATAATCATAATCGTAATCATAATCGTAATCATAATCGTAATCATAATCGTAATCATAATCATAATCATAATCGTAATCATAATCGTAATCATAATCGTAATCATAATCGTAATCATAATCATAATCATAATCGTAATCATAATCATAATCATAATCATAATCATAATCATAATCATAATCATAATCATAATCATAATCATAATCATAATCATAATCATAATCATAATCATAATCATAATCATAATCATAATCATAATCATAATCATAATCATAATCATAATCATAATCATAATCATAATCATAATCATAATCATAATCATAATCATAATCATAATCATAATCATAATCATAATCATAATCATAATCATAATCATAATCATAATCATAATCATAATCATAATCATAATCATAATCATAATCATAATCATAATCATAATCATAATCATAATCATAATCATAATCATAATCATAATCATAATCATAATCATAATCATAATCATAATCATAATCATAATCATAATCATAATCATAATCATAATCATAATCATAATCATAATCATAATCATAATCATAATCATAATCATAATCATAATCATAATCATAATCATAATCATAATCATAATCATAATCATAATCATAATCATAATCATAATCATAATCATAATCATAATCATAATCATAATCATAATCATAATCATAATCATAATCATAATCATAATCATAATCATAATCATAATCATAATCATAATCATAATCATAATCATAATCATAATCATAATCATAATCATAATCATAATCATAATCATAATCATAATCATAATCATAATCATAATCATAATCATAATCATAATCATAATCATAATCATAATCATAATCATAATCATAATCATAATCATAATCATAATCATAATCATAATCATAATCATAATCATAATCATAATCATAATCATAATCATAATCATAATCGTAATCATAATCGTAATCATAATCGTAATCATAATCGTAATCATAATCGTAATCATAATCGTAATCATAATCGTAATCATAATCGTAATCATAATCATAATCATAATCATAATCATAATCATAATCATAATCGTAATCATAATCGTAATCATAATCGTAATCATAATCGTAATCATAATCGTAATCATAATCATAATCATAATCATAATCATAATCATAATCATAATCATAATCATAATCATAATCGTAATCATAATCATAATCATAATCGTAATCATAATCGTAATCATAATCGTAATCATAATCGTAATCATAATCATAATCATAATCATAATCATAATCATAATCATAATCATAATCATAATCATAATCGTAATCATAATCGTAATCATAATCGTAATCATAATCGTAATCATAATCGTAATCATAATCGTAATCATAATCGTAATCATAATCATAATCATAATCATAATCATAATCATAATCGTAATCATAATCATAATCATAATCGTAATCATAATCGTAATCATAATCGTAATCATAATCGTAATCATAATCGTAATCATAATCGTAATCATAATCGTAATCATAATCATAATCATAATCGTAATCATAATCGTAATCATAATCATAATCATAATCGTAATCATAATCGTAATCATAATCGTAATCATAATCGTAATCATAATCATAATCATAATCGTAATCATAATCATAATCATAATCATAATCATAATCATAATCATAATCATAATCATAATCGTAATCATAATCGTAATCATAATCGTAATCATAATCGTAATCATAATCGTAATCATAATCGTAATCATAATCGTAATCATAATCATAATCATAATCATAATCATAATCATAATCATAATCATAATCATAATCATAATCATAATCATAATCATAATCATAATCATAATCATAATCATAATCATAATCATAATCATAATCATAATCATAATCATAATCATAATCATAATCATAATCATAATCATAATCATAATCATAATCATAATCATAATCATAATCATAATCATAATCATAATCATAATCATAATCATAATCATAATCATAATCATAATCATAATCATAATCATAATCATAATCATAATCATAATCATAATCATAATCATAATCATAATCATAATCATAATCATAATCATAATCATAATCATAATCATAATCATAATCATAATCATAATCATAATCATAATCATAATCATAATCATAATCATAATCATAATCATAATCATAATCATAATCATAATCATAATCATAATCATAATCATAATCATAATCATAATCATAATCATAATCATAATCATAATCATAATCATAATCATAATCATAATCATAATCATAATCATAATCATAATCATAATCATAATCATAATCATAATCATAATCATAATCATAATCATAATCATAATCATAATCATAATCATAATCATAATCATAATCATAATCATAATCATAATCATAATCATAATCATAATCATAATCATAATCATAATCATAATCATAATCATAATCATAATCATAATCATAATCATAATCATAATCATAATCATAATCATAATCATAATCATAATCATAATCATAATCATAATCATAATCATAATCATAATCATAATCATAATCATAATCATAATCATAATCATAATCATAATCATAATCATAATCATAATCATAATCATAATCATAATCATAATCATAATCATAATCATAATCATAATCATAATCATAATCATAATCATAATCATAATCATAATCATAATCATAATCATAATCATAATCATAATCATAATCATAATCATAATCATAATCATAATCATAATCATAATCATAATCATAATCATAATCATAATCATAATCGTAATCATAATCGTAATCATAATCATAATCATAATCATAATCATAATCATAATCATAATCGTAATCATAATCGTAATCATAATCGTAATCATAATCGTAATCATAATCGTAATCATAATCATAATCATAATCGTAATCATAATCGTAATCATAATCGTAATCATAATCATAATCATAATCGTAATCATAATCGTAATCATAATCGTAATCATAATCGTAATCATAATCGTAATCATAATCGTAATCATAATCGTAATCATAATCGTAATCATAATCGTAATCATAATCGTAATCATAATCGTAATCATAATCATAATCATAATCGTAATCATAATCGTAATCATAATCGTAATCATAATCGTAATCATAATCATAATCATAATCATAATCATAATCATAATCATAATCATAATCATAATCATAATCATAATCATAATCATAATCATAATCATAATCATAATCATAATCATAATCATAATCATAATCATAATCATAATCATAATCATAATCATAATCATAATCATAATCATAATCATAATCATAATCATAATCATAATCATAATCATAATCATAATCATAATCATAATCATAATCATAATCATAATCATAATCATAATCATAATCATAATCATAATCATAATCATAATCATAATCATAATCATAATCATAATCATAATCATAATCATAATCGTAATCATAATCATAATCATAATCATAATCATAATCGTAATCATAATCGTAATCATAATCGTAATCATAATCGTAATCATAATCGTAATCATAATCATAATCATAATCATAATCATAATCATAATCATAATCATAATCATAATCATAATCATAATCATAATCATAATCATAATCATAATCATAATCATAATCATAATCATAATCATAATCATAATCATAATCATAATCATAATCATAATCATAATCATAATCATAATCATAATCATAATCATAATCATAATCATAATCATAATCGTAATCATAATCGTAATCATAATCATAATCATAATCGTAATCATAATCGTAATCATAATCGTAATCATAATCGTAATCATAATCGTAATCATAATCGTAATCATAATCGTAATCATAATCGTAATCATAATCGTAATCATAATCGTAATCATAATCGTAATCATAATCGTAATCATAATCATAATCATAATCGTAATCATAATCGTAATCATAATCATAATCATAATCGTAATCATAATCGTAATCATAATCGTAATCATAATCATAATCATAATCATAATCATAATCATAATCGTAATCATAATCGTAATCATAATCATAATCATAATCATAATCATAATCATAATCATAATCATAATCATAATCATAATCATAATCATAATCATAATCATAATCATAATCATAATCATAATCATAATCATAATCATAATCATAATCATAATCATAATCATAATCATAATCATAATCATAATCATAATCATAATCATAATCATAATCATAATCATAATCATAATCATAATCATAATCATAATCATAATCATAATCATAATCATAATCATAATCATAATCATAATCATAATCATAATCATAATCATAATCATAATCATAATCATAATCATAATCATAATCATAATCATAATCATAATCATAATCATAATCATAATCATAATCATAATCATAATCATAATCATAATCATAATCATAATCATAATCGTAATCATAATCATAATCATAATCGTAATCATAATCGTAATCATAATCGTAATCATAATCGTAATCATAATCGTAATCATAATCATAATCATAATCGTAATCATAATCGTAATCATAATCGTAATCATAATCGTAATCATAATCGTAATCATAATCGTAATCATAATCATAATCATAATCATAATCATAATCATAATCATAATCATAATCATAATCATAATCATAATCATAATCATAATCATAATCATAATCATAATCATAATCATAATCATAATCATAATCATAATCATAATCATAATCATAATCATAATCATAATCATAATCATAATCATAATCATAATCATAATCATAATCATAATCATAATCATAATCATAATCATAATCATAATCATAATCGTAATCATAATCGTAATCATAATCATAATCATAATCGTAATCATAATCATAATCATAATCATAATCATAATCATAATCATAATCATAATCGTAATCATAATCGTAATCATAATCGTAATCATAATCATAATCATAATCGTAATCATAATCGTAATCATAATCGTAATCATAATCGTAATCATAATCGTAATCATAATCATAATCATAATCATAATCGTAATCATAATCGTAATCATAATCGTAATCATAATCATAATCATAATCGTAATCATAATCGTAATCATAATCGTAATCATAATCGTAATCATAATCGTAATCATAATCATAATCATAATCGTAATCATAATCGTAATCATAATCGTAATCATAATCGTAATCATAATCGTAATCATAATCGTAATCATAATCGTAATCATAATCGTAATCATAATCGTAATCATAATCGTAATCATAATCGTAATCATAATCGTAATCATAATCGTAATCATAATCGTAATCATAATCGTAATCATAATCATAATCATAATCGTAATCATAATCGTAATCATAATCGTAATCATAATCGTAATCATAATCATAATCATAATCATAATCATAATCATAATCATAATCATAATCGTAATCATAATCGTAATCATAATCATAATCATAATCGTAATCATAATCGTAATCATAATCGTAATCATAATCGTAATCATAATCGTAATCATAATCATAATCATAATCATAATCATAATCATAATCATAATCATAATCATAATCGTAATCATAATCGTAATCATAATCGTAATCATAATCGTAATCATAATCATAATCATAATCGTAATCATAATCGTAATCATAATCGTAATCATAATCGTAATCATAATCGTAATCATAATCATAATCATAATCATAATCATAATCATAATCATAATCATAATCATAATCATAATCATAATCATAATCATAATCATAATCATAATCATAATCGTAATCATAATCGTAATCATAATCGTAATCATAATCGTAATCATAATCGTAATCATAATCGTAATCATAATCATAATCATAATCATAATCATAATCATAATCATAATCATAATCATAATCATAATCATAATCATAATCATAATCATAATCGTAATCATAATCGTAATCATAATCGTAATCATAATCATAATCATAATCATAATCATAATCATAATCATAATCATAATCATAATCATAATCATAATCATAATCATAATCATAATCATAATCATAATCATAATCATAATCATAATCATAATCATAATCATAATCATAATCATAATCATAATCATAATCATAATCATAATCATAATCATAATCATAATCATAATCATAATCATAATCATAATCATAATCATAATCATAATCATAATCATAATCATAATCATAATCATAATCATAATCATAATCATAATCATAATCATAATCATAATCATAATCATAATCATAATCATAATCATAATCATAATCATAATCATAATCATAATCATAATCATAATCGTAATCATAATCGTAATCATAATCATAATCATAATCATAATCATAATCATAATCGTAATCATAATCATAATCATAATCATAATCATAATCGTAATCATAATCATAATCATAATCATAATCATAATCATAATCATAATCATAATCATAATCATAATCATAATCATAATCATAATCATAATCATAATCATAATCATAATCATAATCATAATCATAATCATAATCATAATCATAATCATAATCATAATCATAATCATAATCATAATCATAATCATAATCATAATCATAATCATAATCATAATCATAATCATAATCATAATCATAATCATAATCATAATCATAATCATAATCATAATCATAATCATAATCATAATCATAATCATAATCATAATCATAATCATAATCATAATCATAATCATAATCATAATCATAATCATAATCATAATCATAATCATAATCATAATCATAATCATAATCATAATCATAATCATAATCATAATCATAATCATAATCATAATCATAATCATAATCATAATCATAATCATAATCATAATCATAATCATAATCATAATCATAATCATAATCATAATCATAATCATAATCATAATCATAATCATAATCATAATCATAATCATAATCATAATCATAATCATAATCGTAATCATAATCGTAATCATAATCGTAATCATAATCATAATCATAATCGTAATCATAATCGTAATCATAATCGTAATCATAATCATAATCATAATCATAATCATAATCATAATCATAATCATAATCATAATCATAATCATAATCATAATCATAATCATAATCATAATCATAATCATAATCATAATCATAATCATAATCATAATCATAATCATAATCATAATCATAATCATAATCATAATCATAATCATAATCATAATCATAATCATAAT
The DNA here is from genome assembly GCA_023089585.1 of Melophagus ovinus. Taxonomy (NCBI): domain Eukaryota; kingdom Metazoa; phylum Arthropoda; class Insecta; order Diptera; family Hippoboscidae; genus Melophagus; species Melophagus ovinus. The sequence goes on from JAKKIB010000017.1 coordinate 29,699, forward strand.
CATAATCATAATCATAATCATAATCATAATCATAATCATAATCATAATCATAATCATAATCATAATCATAATCATAATCATAATCATAATCATAATCATAATCATAATCATAATCATAATCATAATCATAATCATAATCATAATCATAATCATAATCATAATCATAATCATAATCATAATCATAATCATAATCATAATCATAATCATAATCATAATCATAATCATAATCATAATCATAATCATAATCATAATCATAATCATAATCATAATCATAATCATAATCATAATCATAATCATAATCATAATCATAATCATAATCATAATCATAATCATAATCATAATCATAATCATAATCATAATCATAATCATAATCATAATCATAATCATAATCATAATCATAATCATAATCATAATCATAATCATAATCATAATCGTAATCATAATCATAATCATAATCATAATCATAATCGTAATCATAATCGTAATCATAATCGTAATCATAATCATAATCATAATCATAATCATAATCATAATCGTAATCATAATCATAATCATAATCGTAATCATAATCGTAATCATAATCATAATCATAATCGTAATCATAATCATAATCATAATCGTAATCATAATCATAATCATAATCATAATCATAATCATAATCATAATCATAATCATAATCATAATCATAATCATAATCATAATCATAATCATAATCATAATCATAATCATAATCATAATCATAATCATAATCATAATCATAATCATAATCATAATCATAATCATAATCATAATCATAATCATAATCATAATCATAATCATAATCATAATCATAATCATAATCATAATCATAATCATAATCATAATCATAATCATAATCATAATCATAATCATAATCATAATCATAATCATAATCATAATCATAATCATAATCATAATCATAATCGTAATCATAATCGTAATCATAATCGTAATCATAATCATAATCATAATCGTAATCATAATCGTAATCATAATCGTAATCATAATCGTAATCATAATCATAATCATAATCATAATCATAATCATAATCATAATCATAATCATAATCATAATCATAATCATAATCATAATCATAATCGTAATCATAATCGTAATCATAATCGTAATCATAATCGTAATCATAATCGTAATCATAATCATAATCATAATCATAATCATAATCGTAATCATAATCATAATCATAATCGTAATCATAATCATAATCATAATCATAATCATAATCATAATCGTAATCATAATCATAATCATAATCGTAATCATAATCGTAATCATAATCGTAATCATAATCGTAATCATAATCGTAATCATAATCGTAATCATAATCATAATCATAATCATAATCATAATCATAATCATAATCATAATCATAATCATAATCATAATCATAATCATAATCATAATCATAATCATAATCATAATCATAATCATAATCATAATCATAATCATAATCATAATCATAATCATAATCATAATCATAATCATAATCATAATCATAATCATAATCGTAATCATAATCGTAATCATAATCGTAATCATAATCGTAATCATAATCATAATCATAATCGTAATCATAATCATAATCATAATCATAATCGTAATCATAATCGTAATCATAATCGTAATCATAATCATAATCATAATCGTAATCATAATCGTAATCATAATCGTAATCATAATCGTAATCATAATCGTAATCATAATCATAATCATAATCATAATCATAATCATAATCATAATCATAATCATAATCATAATCATAATCATAATCATAATCATAATCATAATCATAATCATAATCATAATCATAATCGTAATCATAATCGTAATCATAATCGTAATCATAATCGTAATCATAATCATAATCATAATCGTAATCATAATCGTAATCATAATCGTAATCATAATCATAATCATAATCATAATCATAATCGTAATCATAATCGTAATCATAATCGTAATCATAATCGTAATCATAATCATAATCATAATCGTAATCATAATCGTAATCATAATCGTAATCATAATCGTAATCATAATCGTAATCATAATCGTAATCATAATCGTAATCATAATCGTAATCATAATCGTAATCATAATCGTAATCATAATCGTAATCATAATCATAATCATAATCGTAATCATAATCATAATCATAATCGTAATCATAATCGTAATCATAATCGTAATCATAATCGTAATCATAATCATAATCATAATCATAATCATAATCATAATCATAATCATAATCGTAATCATAATCGTAATCATAATCGTAATCATAATCATAATCATAATCATAATCATAATCATAATCATAATCATAATCATAATCATAATCGTAATCATAATCGTAATCATAATCATAATCATAATCGTAATCATAATCGTAATCATAATCGTAATCATAATCGTAATCATAATCATAATCATAATCATAATCATAATCATAATCATAATCATAATCATAATCATAATCATAATCATAATCATAATCATAATCATAATCATAATCATAATCATAATCATAATCATAATCATAATCATAATCATAATCATAATCATAATCATAATCATAATCATAATCATAATCATAATCATAATCATAATCATAATCATAATCATAATCATAATCATAATCATAATCATAATCATAATCATAATCATAATCATAATCATAATCATAATCATAATCATAATCATAATCATAATCATAATCATAATCATAATCATAATCATAATCATAATCATAATCATAATCATAATCATAATCATAATCATAATCGTAATCATAATCATAATCATAATCATAATCATAATCATAATCATAATCATAATCATAATCATAATCATAATCATAATCATAATCATAATCATAATCATAATCATAATCATAATCATAATCATAATCATAATCATAATCATAATCATAATCATAATCATAATCATAATCATAATCATAATCATAATCATAATCATAATCATAATCATAATCATAATCATAATCATAATCATAATCATAATCATAATCATAATCATAATCATAATCATAATCATAATCATAATCATAATCATAATCATAATCATAATCATAATCATAATCATAATCATAATCATAATCATAATCATAATCATAATCATAATCATAATCATAATCATAATCATAATCATAATCATAATCATAATCATAATCATAATCATAATCATAATCATAATCATAATCATAATCATAATCATAATCATAATCATAATCATAATCATAATCATAATCATAATCATAATCATAATCATAATCATAATCATAATCATAATCATAATCATAATCATAATCATAATCATAATCATAATCATAATCATAATCATAATCATAATCATAATCATAATCATAATCATAATCATAATCATAATCATAATCATAATCATAATCATAATCATAATCATAATCATAATCATAATCATAATCATAATCATAATCATAATCATAATCATAATCATAATCATAATCATAATCATAATCATAATCATAATCATAATCATAATCATAATCATAATCATAATCATAATCATAATCATAATCATAATCATAATCATAATCATAATCATAATCATAATCATAATCATAATCATAATCATAATCATAATCATAATCATAATCATAATCATAATCATAATCATAATCATAATCATAATCATAATCATAATCATAATCATAATCATAATCATAATCATAATCATAATCATAATCATAATCATAATCATAATCATAATCATAATCATAATCATAATCATAATCATAATCATAATCATAATCATAATCATAATCATAATCATAATCATAATCATAATCATAATCATAATCATAATCATAATCATAATCATAATCATAATCATAATCATAATCATAATCATAATCATAATCATAATCATAATCATAATCATAATCATAATCATAATCATAATCATAATCATAATCATAATCATAATCATAATCATAATCATAATCATAATCATAATCATAATCATAATCATAATCATAATCATAATCATAATCATAATCATAATCATAATCATAATCATAATCATAATCATAATCATAATCATAATCGTAATCATAATCATAATCATAATCGTAATCATAATCGTAATCATAATCGTAATCATAATCGTAATCATAATCGTAATCATAATCGTAATCATAATCATAATCGTAATCATAATCGTAATCATAATCGTAATCATAATCGTAATCATAATCGTAATCATAATCATAATCATAATCATAATCATAATCATAATCATAATCATAATCATAATCATAATCATAATCATAATCATAATCATAATCATAATCATAATCATAATCATAATCATAATCATAATCATAATCATAATCATAATCATAATCATAATCATAATCATAATCATAATCATAATCATAATCATAATCATAATCATAATCATAATCATAATCATAATCATAATCATAATCATAATCATAATCATAATCATAATCATAATCATAATCATAATCATAATCATAATCATAATCATAATCATAATCATAATCATAATCATAATCATAATCATAATCATAATCATAATCATAATCATAATCATAATCATAATCATAATCATAATCATAATCATAATCATAATCATAATCATAATCATAATCATAATCATAATCATAATCATAATCATAATCATAATCATAATCATAATCATAATCATAATCATAATCATAATCATAATCATAATCATAATCATAATCATAATCATAATCATAATCATAATCATAATCATAATCATAATCATAATCATAATCATAATCATAATCATAATCATAATCATAATCATAATCATAATCATAATCATAATCATAATCATAATCATAATCATAATCATAATCATAATCATAATCATAATCATAATCATAATCATAATCATAATCATAATCATAATCATAATCATAATCATAATCATAATCATAATCATAATCATAATCATAATCATAATCATAATCATAATCATAATCATAATCATAATCATAATCATAATCATAATCATAATCATAATCATAATCATAATCATAATCATAATCATAATCATAATCATAATCATAATCATAATCATAATCATAATCATAATCATAATCATAATCATAATCATAATCATAATCATAATCATAATCATAATCATAATCATAATCATAATCATAATCATAATCATAATCATAATCATAATCATAATCATAATCATAATCATAATCATAATCATAATCATAATCATAATCATAATCATAATCATAATCATAATCATAATCATAATCATAATCATAATCATAATCATAATCATAATCATAATCATAATCATAATCATAATCATAATCATAATCATAATCATAATCATAATCATAATCATAATCATAATCATAATCATAATCATAATCATAATCATAATCATAATCATAATCATAATCATAATCATAATCATAATCATAATCATAATCATAATCATAATCATAATCATAATCATAATCATAATCATAATCATAATCATAATCATAATCATAATCATAATCATAATCATAATCATAATCATAATCATAATCATAATCATAATCATAATCATAATCATAATCATAATCATAATCATAATCATAATCATAATCATAATCATAATCATAATCATAATCATAATCATAATCATAATCATAATCATAATCATAATCATAATCATAATCATAATCATAATCATAATCATAATCATAATCATAATCATAATCATAATCATAATCATAATCATAATCATAATCATAATCATAATCATAATCATAATCATAATCATAATCATAATCATAATCATAATCATAATCATAATCATAATCATAATCATAATCATAATCATAATCATAATCATAATCATAATCATAATCATAATCATAATCATAATCATAATCATAATCATAATCATAATCATAATCATAATCATAATCATAATCATAATCATAATCATAATCATAATCATAATCATAATCATAATCATAATCATAATCATAATCATAATCATAATCATAATCATAATCATAATCATAATCGTAATCATAATCATAATCATAATCGTAATCATAATCGTAATCATAATCATAATCATAATCATAATCATAATCGTAATCATAATCGTAATCATAATCGTAATCATAATCGTAATCATAATCGTAATCATAATCATAATCATAATCATAATCATAATCATAATCGTAATCATAATCGTAATCATAATCATAATCATAATCATAATCATAATCATAATCATAATCATAATCATAATCATAATCATAATCATAATCATAATCATAATCATAATCATAATCATAATCATAATCATAATCATAATCATAATCATAATCATAATCATAATCATAATCATAATCATAATCATAATCATAATCATAATCATAATCATAATCATAATCATAATCATAATCATAATCATAATCATAATCATAATCATAATCATAATCATAATCATAATCATAATCATAATCATAATCATAATCATAATCATAATCATAATCATAATCATAATCATAATCATAATCATAATCATAATCATAATCATAATCATAATCATAATCATAATCATAATCATAATCATAATCATAATCATAATCATAATCATAATCATAATCATAATCATAATCATAATCATAATCATAATCATAATCATAATCATAATCATAATCATAATCATAATCATAATCATAATCATAATCATAATCATAATCATAATCATAATCATAATCATAATCATAATCATAATCATAATCATAATCATAATCATAATCATAATCATAATCATAATCATAATCATAATCATAATCATAATCATAATCATAATCATAATCATAATCATAATCATAATCATAATCATAATCATAATCATAATCATAATCATAATCATAATCATAATCATAATCATAATCATAATCATAATCATAATCATAATCATAATCATAATCATAATCATAATCATAATCATAATCATAATCATAATCATAATCATAATCATAATCGTAATCATAATCATAATCATAATCGTAATCATAATCGTAATCATAATCATAATCATAATCATAATCATAATCATAATCATAATCATAATCATAATCATAATCATAATCATAAATCATAATCATAATCATAATCATAATCATAATCATAATCATAATCATAATCATAATCATAATCATAATCATAATCATAATCATAATCATAATCATAATCATAATCATAATCATAATCATAATCATAATCATAATCATAATCATAATCATAATCATAATCATAATCATAATCATAATCATAATCATAATCATAATCATAATCATAATCATAATCATAATCATAATCATAATCATAATCATAATCATAATCATAATCATAATCATAATCATAATCATAATCATAATCATAATCATAATCATAATCATAATCATAATCATAATCATAATCATAATCATAATCATAATCATAATCATAATCATAATCATAATCATAATCATAATCATAATCATAATCATAATCATAATCATAATCATAATCATAATCATAATCATAATCATAATCATAATCATAATCATAATCATAATCATAATCATAATCATAATCATAATCATAATCATAATCATAATCATAATCATAATCATAATCATAATCATAATCATAATCATAATCGTAATCATAATCATAATCATAATCGTAATCATAATCGTAATCATAATCATAATCATAATCGTAATCATAATCGTAATCATAATCGTAATCATAATCGTAATCATAATCGTAATCATAATCGTAATCATAATCGTAATCATAATCATAATCATAATCGTAATCATAATCATAATCATAATCGTAATCATAATCGTAATCATAATCGTAATCATAATCGTAATCATAATCGTAATCATAATCATAATCATAATCATAATCATAATCATAATCATAATCATAATCATAATCATAATCATAATCATAATCATAATCATAATCATAATCATAATCATAATCATAATCATAATCATAATCATAATCATAATCATAATCATAATCATAATCATAATCATAATCATAATCATAATCATAATCATAATCATAATCATAATCATAATCATAATCATAATCATAATCATAATCATAATCATAATCATAATCATAATCATAATCATAATCATAATCATAATCATAATCATAATCATAATCATAATCGTAATCATAATCATAATCATAATCGTAATCATAATCGTAATCATAATCGTAATCATAATCGTAATCATAATCATAATCATAATCGTAATCATAATCATAATCATAATCGTAATCATAATCGTAATCATAATCGTAATCATAATCGTAATCATAATCGTAATCATAATCGTAATCATAATCATAATCATAATCGTAATCATAATCGTAATCATAATCATAATCATAATCATAATCATAATCATAATCATAATCGTAATCATAATCGTAATCATAATCGTAATCATAATCGTAATCATAATCATAATCATAATCGTAATCATAATCGTAATCATAATCGTAATCATAATCATAATCATAATCGTAATCATAATCGTAATCATAATCGTAATCATAATCGTAATCATAATCGTAATCATAATCATAATCATAATCGTAATCATAATCGTAATCATAATCGTAATCATAATCGTAATCATAATCGTAATCATAATCGTAATCATAATCGTAATCATAATCGTAATCATAATCGTAATCATAATCGTAATCATAATCGTAATCATAATCATAATCATAATCGTAATCATAATCATAATCATAATCATAATCATAATCGTAATCATAATCGTAATCATAATCGTAATCATAATCATAATCATAATCATAATCATAATCGTAATCATAATCGTAATCATAATCGTAATCATAATCGTAATCATAATCATAATCATAATCATAATCATAATCATAATCATAATCATAATCATAATCATAATCATAATCATAATCATAATCATAATCATAATCATAATCATAATCATAATCATAATCATAATCATAATCATAATCATAATCATAATCATAATCATAATCATAATCATAATCATAATCATAATCATAATCATAATCATAATCATAATCATAATCATAATCATAATCATAATCATAATCATAATCATAATCATAATCATAATCATAATCATAATCATAATCATAATCATAATCATAATCATAATCATAATCATAATCATAATCATAATCATAATCATAATCATAATCATAATCATAATCATAATCATAATCATAATCATAATCATAATCATAATCATAATCATAATCATAATCATAATCATAATCATAATCATAATCATAATCATAATCATAATCATAATCATAATCATAATCATAATCATAATCATAATCATAATCATAATCATAATCATAATCATAATCATAATCATAATCATAATCATAATCATAATCATAATCATAATCATAATCATAATCATAATCATAATCATAATCATAATCATAATCATAATCATAATCATAATCATAATCATAATCATAATCATAATCATAATCATAATCATAATCATAATCATAATCATAATCATAATCATAATCATAATCATAATCATAATCATAATCATAATCATAATCATAATCATAATCATAATCATAATCATAATCATAATCATAATCATAATCATAATCATAATCATAATCATAATCATAATCATAATCATAATCATAATCATAATCATAATCATAATCATAATCATAATCATAATCATAATCATAATCATAATCATAATCATAATCATAATCATAATCATAATCATAATCATAATCATAATCATAATCATAATCATAATCATAATCATAATCATAATCATAATCATAATCATAATCATAATCATAATCATAATCATAATCATAATCATAATCATAATCATAATCATAATCATAATCATAATCATAATCATAATCATAATCATAATCATAATCATAATCATAATCATAATCATAATCATAATCATAATCATAATCATAATCATAATCATAATCATAATCATAATCATAATCATAATCATAATCATAATCATAATCATAATCATAATCATAATCATAATCATAATCATAATCATAATCATAATCATAATCATAATCATAATCATAATCATAATCGTAATCATAATCGTAATCATAATCGTAATCATAATCGTAATCATAATCATAATCATAATCATAATCATAATCATAATCATAATCATAATCATAATCATAATCATAATCATAATCATAATCATAATCATAATCATAATCATAATCATAATCATAATCATAATCATAATCGTAATCATAATCATAATCATAATCGTAATCATAATCATAATCATAATCGTAATCATAATCGTAATCATAATCATAATCATAATCGTAATCATAATCGTAATCATAATCGTAATCATAATCGTAATCATAATCATAATCATAATCATAATCATAATCATAATCATAATCATAATCATAATCATAATCATAATCATAATCATAATCATAATCATAATCATAATCATAATCATAATCATAATCATAATCATAATCATAATCATAATCATAATCATAATCATAATCATAATCATAATCATAATCATAATCATAATCATAATCATAATCGTAATCATAATCATAATCATAATCGTAATCATAATCATAATCATAATCATAATCATAATCATAATCATAATCATAATCATAATCGTAATCATAATCGTAATCATAATCATAATCATAATCGTAATCATAATCATAATCATAATCGTAATCATAATCATAATCATAATCATAATCATAATCATAATCATAATCATAATCATAATCGTAATCATAATCATAATCATAATCATAATCATAATCATAATCATAATCATAATCATAATCATAATCATAATCATAATCATAATCATAATCATAATCATAATCATAATCATAATCATAATCATAATCATAATCATAATCGTAATCATAATCGTAATCATAATCGTAATCATAATCGTAATCATAATCATAATCATAATCGTAATCATAATCGTAATCATAATCGTAATCATAATCGTAATCATAATCGTAATCATAATCGTAATCATAATCGTAATCATAATCGTAATCATAATCGTAATCATAATCGTAATCATAATCGTAATCATAATCGTAATCATAATCGTAATCATAATCATAATCATAATCGTAATCATAATCGTAATCATAATCGTAATCATAATCGTAATCATAATCGTAATCATAATCATAATCATAATCATAATCATAATCATAATCATAATCATAATCATAATCGTAATCATAATCGTAATCATAATCGTAATCATAATCATAATCATAATCATAATCATAATCATAATCATAATCATAATCATAATCGTAATCATAATCGTAATCATAATCATAATCATAATCGTAATCATAATCGTAATCATAATCGTAATCATAATCGTAATCATAATCATAATCATAATCGTAATCATAATCGTAATCATAATCGTAATCATAATCGTAATCATAATCGTAATCATAATCGTAATCATAATCGTAATCATAATCGTAATCATAATCATAATCATAATCGTAATCATAATCATAATCATAATCATAATCATAATCGTAATCATAATCGTAATCATAATCGTAATCATAATCGTAATCATAATCGTAATCATAATCGTAATCATAATCGTAATCATAATCGTAATCATAATCGTAATCATAATCATAATCATAATCATAATCATAATCATAATCATAATCATAATCATAATCATAATCATAATCATAATCATAATCATAATCATAATCATAATCATAATCATAATCATAATCATAATCATAATCATAATCATAATCATAATCATAATCATAATCATAATCATAATCATAATCATAATCATAATCATAATCATAATCATAATCATAATCATAATCATAATCATAATCATAATCATAATCATAATCATAATCATAATCATAATCATAATCATAATCATAATCATAATCATAATCATAATCATAATCATAATCATAATCATAATCATAATCATAATCATAATCATAATCATAATCATAATCATAATCATAATCATAATCATAATCATAATCATAATCATAATCATAATCATAATCATAATCATAATCATAATCATAATCATAATCATAATCATAATCATAATCATAATCATAATCATAATCATAATCATAATCATAATCATAATCATAATCATAATCATAATCATAATCATAATCATAATCATAATCATAATCATAATCATAATCATAATCATAATCATAATCATAATCATAATCATAATCATAATCATAATCATAATCATAATCATAATCATAATCATAATCATAATCATAATCATAATCATAATCATAATCATAATCATAATCATAATCATAATCATAATCATAATCATAATCATAATCATAATCATAATCATAATCATAATCATAATCATAATCATAATCATAATCATAATCATAATCATAATCATAATCATAATCATAATCATAATCATAATCATAATCATAATCATAATCATAATCATAATCATAATCATAATCATAATCATAATCATAATCATAATCATAATCATAATCATAATCATAATCATAATCATAATCATAATCATAATCATAATCATAATCATAATCATAATCATAATCATAATCATAATCATAATCATAATCATAATCATAATCATAATCATAATCATAATCATAATCATAATCATAATCATAATCATAATCATAATCATAATCATAATCATAATCATAATCATAATCATAATCATAATCATAATCGTAATCATAATCGTAATCATAATCGTAATCATAATCATAATCATAATCATAATCATAATCGTAATCATAATCATAATCATAATCGTAATCATAATCGTAATCATAATCGTAATCATAATCATAATCATAATCGTAATCATAATCATAATCATAATCGTAATCATAATCGTAATCATAATCGTAATCATAATCGTAATCATAATCGTAATCATAATCATAATCATAATCGTAATCATAATCGTAATCATAATCGTAATCATAATCGTAATCATAATCGTAATCATAATCGTAATCATAATCGTAATCATAATCGTAATCATAATCGTAATCATAATCATAATCATAATCATAATCATAATCGTAATCATAATCGTAATCATAATCGTAATCATAATCGTAATCATAATCATAATCATAATCATAATCATAATCATAATCATAATCATAATCATAATCATAATCATAATCATAATCATAATCATAATCATAATCATAATCATAATCATAATCATAATCATAATCATAATCATAATCATAATCATAATCGTAATCATAATCATAATCATAATCGTAATCATAATCGTAATCATAATCATAATCATAATCGTAATCATAATCGTAATCATAATCGTAATCATAATCGTAATCATAATCATAATCATAATCATAATCATAATCATAATCATAATCATAATCATAATCATAATCATAATCGTAATCATAATCATAATCATAATCATAATCATAATCGTAATCATAATCGTAATCATAATCGTAATCATAATCGTAATCATAATCGTAATCATAATCATAATCATAATCGTAATCATAATCATAATCATAATCATAATCATAATCATAATCATAATCATAATCATAATCATAATCATAATCGTAATCATAATCGTAATCATAATCGTAATCATAATCATAATCATAATCGTAATCATAATCGTAATCATAATCGTAATCATAATCGTAATCATAATCGTAATCATAATCGTAATCATAATCGTAATCATAATCGTAATCATAATCGTAATCATAATCGTAATCATAATCGTAATCATAATCGTAATCATAATCGTAATCATAATCGTAATCATAATCGTAATCATAATCATAATCATAATCATAATCATAATCGTAATCATAATCGTAATCATAATCGTAATCATAATCGTAATCATAATCATAATCATAATCATAATCATAATCATAATCATAATCGTAATCATAATCATAATCATAATCATAATCATAATCATAATCATAATCATAATCATAATCATAATCATAATCATAATCATAATCATAATCATAATCATAATCATAATCATAATCATAATCATAATCATAATCATAATCATAATCATAATCGTAATCATAATCATAATCATAATCGTAATCATAATCGTAATCATAATCATAATCATAATCATAATCATAATCATAATCATAATCATAATCATAATCGTAATCATAATCGTAATCATAATCATAATCATAATCGTAATCATAATCATAATCATAATCATAATCATAATCATAATCATAATCATAATCATAATCATAATCATAATCATAATCATAATCATAATCATAATCATAATCATAATCATAATCATAATCATAATCATAATCGTAATCATAATCATAATCATAATCATAATCATAATCATAATCATAATCATAATCGTAATCATAATCATAATCATAATCATAATCATAATCATAATCATAATCATAATCATAATCATAATCATAATCATAATCATAATCATAATCATAATCATAATCATAATCATAATCATAATCATAATCATAATCATAATCATAATCATAATCATAATCATAATCATAATCATAATCATAATCATAATCATAATCATAATCATAATCATAATCATAATCATAATCATAATCATAATCATAATCATAATCATAATCATAATCATAATCATAATCATAATCATAATCATAATCATAATCATAATCATAATCATAATCATAATCATAATCATAATCATAATCATAATCATAATCATAATCATAATCATAATCATAATCATAATCATAATCATAATCATAATCATAATCATAATCATAATCATAATCATAATCATAATCATAATCATAATCATAATCATAATCATAATCATAATCATAATCATAATCATAATCATAATCATAATCATAATCATAATCATAATCATAATCATAATCATAATCATAATCATAATCATAATCATAATCATAATCATAATCATAATCATAATCATAATCATAATCATAATCATAATCATAATCATAATCATAATCATAATCATAATCATAATCATAATCATAATCATAATCATAATCATAATCATAATCATAATCATAATCATAATCATAATCATAATCATAATCATAATCATAATCATAATCATAATCATAATCATAATCATAATCATAATCATAATCATAATCATAATCATAATCATAATCATAATCATAATCATAATCATAATCATAATCATAATCATAATCATAATCATAATCATAATCATAATCATAATCATAATCATAATCATAATCATAATCATAATCATAATCATAATCATAATCATAATCATAATCATAATCATAATCATAATCATAATCATAATCATAATCATAATCATAATCATAATCATAATCATAATCATAATCATAATCATAATCATAATCATAATCATAATCATAATCATAATCATAATCATAATCATAATCATAATCATAATCATAATCATAATCATAATCATAATCATAATCATAATCATAATCATAATCATAATCATAATCATAATCATAATCATAATCATAATCATAATCATAATCATAATCATAATCATAATCATAATCATAATCATAATCATAATCATAATCATAATCATAATCATAATCATAATCATAATCATAATCATAATCATAATCATAATCATAATCATAATCATAATCATAATCATAATCATAATCATAATCATAATCATAATCATAATCATAATCATAATCATAATCATAATCATAATCATAATCATAATCATAATCATAATCATAATCATAATCATAATCATAATCATAATCATAATCATAATCATAATCATAATCATAATCATAATCATAATCATAATCGTAATCATAATCATAATCATAATCATAATCATAATCATAATCATAATCATAATCATAATCATAATCATAATCATAATCATAATCATAATCATAATCATAATCATAATCATAATCATAATCATAATCATAATCATAATCATAATCATAATCATAATCATAATCATAATCATAATCATAATCATCATAATAATCATAATCATAATCATAATCATAATCATAATCATAATCATAATCATAATCATAATCATAATCATAATCATAATCATAATCATAATCATAATCATAATCATAATCATAATCATAATCATAATCATAATCATAATCATAATCATAATCATAATCATAATCATAATCATAATCATAATCATAATCATAATCATAATCATAATCATAATCATAATCATAATCATAATCATAATCATAATCATAATCATAATCATAATCATAATCATAATCATAATCATAATCATAATCATAATCATAATCATAATCATAATCATAATCATAATCATAATCATAATCATAATCATAATCATAATCATAATCATAATCATAATCATAATCATAATCATAATCATAATCATAATCATAATCATAATCATAATCATAATCATAATCATAATCGTAATCATAATCGTAATCATAATCGTAATCATAATCATAATCATAATCATAATCATAATCATAATCATAATCATAATCATAATCATAATCATAATCATAATCATAATCATAATCATAATCATAATCATAATCGTAATCATAATCATAATCATAATCATAATCATAATCATAATCATAATCATAATCATAATCATAATCATAATCATAATCATAATCATAATCATAATCATAATCATAATCATAATCATAATCATAATCATAATCATAATCATAATCATAATCATAATCATAATCATAATCATAATCATAATCATAATCGTAATCATAATCATAATCATAATCATAATCATAATCATAATCATAATCATAATCATAATCATAATCATAATCATAATCATAATCATAATCATAATCATAATCATAATCATAATCATAATCATAATCATAATCATAATCATAATCATAATCATAATCATAATCATAATCATAATCATAATCATAATCATAATCATAATCATAATCATAATCATAATCATAATCATAATCATAATCATAATCATAATCATAATCATAATCATAATCATAATCATAATCATAATCATAATCATAATCATAATCATAATCATAATCATAATCATAATCATAATCATAATCATAATCATAATCATAATCATAATCATAATCATAATCATAATCATAATCATAATCATAATCATAATCGTAATCATAATCATAATCATAATCATAATCATAATCATAATCATAATCATAATCATAATCATAATCATAATCATAATCATAATCATAATCATAATCATAATCATAATCATAATCATAATCATAATCATAATCATAATCATAATCATAATCATAATCATAATCATAATCATAATCATAATCATAATCATAATCATAATCATAATCATAATCATAATCATAATCATAATCATAATCGTAATCATAATCATAATCATAATCATAATCATAATCATAATCATAATCATAATCATAATCATAATCATAATCATAATCATAATCATAATCATAATCATAATCATAATCATAATCATAATCATAATCATAATCATAATCATAATCATAATCATAATCATAATCATAATCATAATCATAATCATAATCATAATCATAATCATAATCATAATCATAATCATAATCATAATCATAATCATAATCATAATCATAATCATAATCATAATCATAATCATAATCATAATCATAATCATAATCATAATCATAATCATAATCATAATCATAATCATAATCATAATCATAATCATAATCATAATCATAATCATAATCATAATCATAATCATAATCATAATCATAATCATAATCATAATCATAATCATAATCATAATCATAATCATAATCATAATCATAATCATAATCATAATCATAATCATAATCATAATCATAATCATAATCATAATCATAATCATAATCATAATCATAATCATAATCATAATCATAATCATAATCATAATCATAATCATAATCATAATCATAATCATAATCATAATCATAATCATAATCATAATCATAATCATAATCATAATCATAATCATAATCATAATCATAATCATAATCATAATCATAATCATAATCATAATCATAATCATAATCATAATCATAATCATAATCATAATCATAATCATAATCATAATCATAATCATAATCATAATCATAATCATAATCATAATCATAATCATAATCATAATCATAATCATAATCATAATCATAATCATAATCATAATCATAATCATAATCATAATCATAATCATAATCATAATCATAATCATAATCATAATCATAATCATAATCATAATCATAATCATAATCATAATCATAATCATAATCATAATCATAATCATAATCATAATCATAATCATAATCATAATCATAATCATAATCGTAATCATAATCGTAATCATAATCATAATCATAATCATAATCATAATCGTAATCATAATCATAATCATAATCATAATCATAATCATAATCATAATCATAATCATAATCATAATCATAATCATAATCGTAATCATAATCATAATCATAATCATAATCATAATCATAATCATAATCATAATCATAATCATAATCATAATCGTAATCATAATCGTAATCATAATCATAATCATAATCATAATCATAATCGTAATCATAATCATAATCATAATCATAATCATAATCATAATCATAATCATAATCATAATCATAATCATAATCATAATCATAATCATAATCATAATCATAATCGTAATCATAATCATAATCATAATCGTAATCATAATCATAATCATAATCATAATCATAATCATAATCATAATCATAATCATAATCATAATCATAATCATAATCATAATCATAATCATAATCATAATCATAATCATAATCATAATCATAATCATAATCATAATCATAATCATAATCATAATCATAATCATAATCATAATCATAATCATAATCATAATCATAATCATAATCATAATCATAATCATAATCATAATCATAATCATAATCATAATCATAATCATAATCATAATCATAATCATAATCATAATCATAATCATAATCATAATCATAATCATAATCATAATCATAATCATAATCATAATCATAATCATAATCATAATCATAATCATAATCATAATCATAATCATAATCATAATCATAATCATAATCATAATCATAATCATAATCATAATCATAATCATAATCATAATCATAATCATAATCATAATCATAATCATAATCATAATCATAATCATAATCATAATCATAATCATAATCATAATCATAATCATAATCATAATCATAATCATAATCATAATCATAATCATAATCATAATCATAATCATAATCATAATCATAATCATAATCATAATCATAATCATAATCATAATCATAATCATAATCATAATCATAATCATAATCATAATCATAATCATAATCATAATCATAATCATAATCATAATCATAATCATAATCATAATCATAATCATAATCATAATCATAATCATAATCATAATCATAATCATAATCATAATCATAATCATAATCATAATCATAATCATAATCATAATCATAATCATAATCATAATCATAATCATAATCATAATCATAATCATAATCATAATCATAATCATAATCATAATCATAATCATAATCATAATCATAATCATAATCATAATCATAATCATAATCATAATCGTAATCATAATCGTAATCATAATCATAATCATAATCGTAATCATAATCGTAATCATAATCGTAATCATAATCATAATCATAATCGTAATCATAATCATAATCATAATCATAATCATAATCATAATCATAATCATAATCATAATCATAATCATAATCATAATCATAATCGTAATCATAATCGTAATCATAATCGTAATCATAATCATAATCATAATCATAATCATAATCATAATCATAATCATAATCATAATCATAATCATAATCATAATCATAATCATAATCATAATCATAATCATAATCATAATCGTAATCATAATCATAATCATAATCATAATCATAATCATAATCATAATCATAATCATAATCATAATCATAATCATAATCATAATCATAATCATAATCATAATCATAATCATAATCATAATCATAATCATAATCATAATCATAATCGTAATCATAATCGTAATCATAATCGTAATCATAATCATAATCATAATCGTAATCATAATCATAATCATAATCGTAATCATAATCATAATCATAATCATAATCATAATCGTAATCATAATCATAATCATAATCATAATCATAATCATAATCATAATCATAATCATAATCATAATCATAATCATAATCATAATCATAATCATAATCATAATCATAATCATAATCATAATCATAATCATAATCGTAATCATAATCGTAATCATAATCATAATCATAATCATAATCATAATCATAATCATAATCATAATCATAATCATAATCATAATCGTAATCATAATCATAATCATAATCATAATCATAATCATAATCATAATCATAATCATAATCATAATCATAATCATAATCATAATCATAATCATAATCATAATCATAATCATAATCATAATCATAATCATAATCATAATCATAATCATAATCATAATCATAATCATAATCATAATCATAATCATAATCATAATCATAATCATAATCATAATCATAATCATAATCATAATCATAATCATAATCATAATCATAATCATAATCATAATCATAATCATAATCATAATCATAATCATAATCATAATCATAATCATAATCATAATCATAATCATAATCATAATCATAATCATAATCATAATCATAATCATAATCATAATCATAATCATAATCATAATCATAATCATAATCATAATCATAATCATAATCATAATCATAATCATAATCATAATCATAATCATAATCATAATCATAATCATAATCATAATCATAATCATAATCATAATCATAATCATAATCATAATCATAATCATAATCATAATCATAATCATAATCATAATCATAATCATAATCATAATCATAATCATAATCATAATCATAATCATAATCATAATCATAATCATAATCATAATCATAATCATAATCATAATCATAATCATAATCATAATCATAATCATAATCATAATCATAATCATAATCATAATCATAATCATAATCATAATCATAATCATAATCATAATCATAATCATAATCATAATCATAATCATAATCATAATCATAATCATAATCATAATCATAATCATAATCATAATCATAATCATAATCATAATCATAATCATAATCATAATCATAATCATAATCATAATCATAATCATAATCATAATCATAATCATAATCATAATCATAATCATAATCATAATCATAATCATAATCATAATCATAATCATAATCATAATCATAATCATAATCATAATCATAATCATAATCATAATCATAATCATAATCATAATCATAATCATAATCATAATCATAATCATAATCATAATCATAATCATAATCATAATCATAATCATAATCATAATCATAATCATAATCATAATCATAATCATAATCATAATCATAATCATAATCATAATCATAATCATAATCATAATCATAATCATAATCATAATCATAATCATAATCATAATCATAATCATAATCATAATCATAATCATAATCATAATCATAATCATAATCATAATCATAATCATAATCATAATCATAATCATAATCATAATCATAATCATAATCATAATCATAATCATAATCATAATCATAATCATAATCATAATCATAATCATAATCATAATCATAATCATAATCATAATCATAATCATAATCATAATCATAATCATAATCATAATCATAATCATAATCATAATCATAATCATAATCATAATCATAATCATAATCATAATCATAATCATAATCATAATCATAATCATAATCATAATCATAATCATAATCATAATCATAATCATAATCATAATCATAATCATAATCATAATCATAATCATAATCATAATCATAATCATAATCATAATCATAATCATAATCATAATCATAATCATAATCATAATCATAATCATAATCATAATCATAATCATAATCATAATCATAATCATAATCATAATCATAATCATAATCATAATCATAATCATAATCATAATCATAATCATAATCATAATCATAATCATAATCATAATCATAATCATAATCATAATCATAATCATAATCATAATCATAATCATAATCATAATCATAATCATAATCATAATCATAATCATAATCATAATCATAATCATAATCATAATCATAATCATAATCATAATCATAATCATAATCATAATCATAATCATAATCATAATCATAATCATAATCATAATCATAATCATAATCATAATCATAATCATAATCATAATCATAATCATAATCATAATCATAATCATAATCATAATCATAATCATAATCATAATCATAATCATAATCATAATCATAATCATAATCATAATCATAATCATAATCATAATCATAATCATAATCATAATCATAATCATAATCATAATCATAATCATAATCATAATCATAATCATAATCATAATCATAATCATAATCATAATCATAATCATAATCATAATCATAATCATAATCATAATCATAATCATAATCATAATCATAATCATAATCATAATCATAATCATAATCATAATCATAATCATAATCATAATCATAATCATAATCATAATCATAATCATAATCATAATCATAATCATAATCATAATCATAATCATAATCATAATCATAATCATAATCATAATCATAATCATAATCATAATCATAATCATAATCATAATCATAATCATAATCATAATCATAATCATAATCATAATCATAATCATAATCATAATCATAATCATAATCATAATCATAATCATAATCATAATCATAATCATAATCATAATCATAATCATAATCATAATCATAATCATAATCATAATCATAATCATAATCATAATCATAATCATAATCATAATCATAATCATAATCATAATCATAATCATAATCATAATCATAATCATAATCATAATCATAATCATAATCATAATCATAATCATAATCATAATCATAATCATAATCATAATCATAATCATAATCATAATCATAATCATAATCATAATCATAATCATAATCATAATCATAATCATAATCATAATCATAATCATAATCATAATCATAATCATAATCATAATCATAATCATAATCATAATCATAATCATAATCATAATCATAATCATAATCATAATCATAATCATAATCATAATCATAATCATAATCATAATCATAATCATAATCATAATCATAATCATAATCATAATCATAATCATAATCATAATCATAATCATAATCATAATCATAATCATAATCATAATCATAATCATAATCATAATCATAATCATAATCATAATCATAATCATAATCATAATCATAATCATAATCATAATCATAATCATAATCATAATCATAATCATAATCATAATCATAATCATAATCATAATCATAATCATAATCATAATCATAATCATAATCATAATCATAATCATAATCATAATCATAATCATAATCATAATCATAATCATAATCATAATCATAATCATAATCATAATCATAATCATAATCATAATCATAATCATAATCATAATCATAATCATAATCATAATCATAATCATAATCATAATCATAATCATAATCATAATCATAATCATAATCATAATCATAATCATAATCATAATCATAATCATAATCATAATCATAATCATAATCATAATCATAATCATAATCATAATCATAATCATAATCATAATCATAATCATAATCATAATCATAATCATAATCATAATCATAATCATAATCATAATCATAATCATAATCATAATCATAATCATAATCATAATCATAATCATAATCATAATCATAATCATAATCATAATCATAATCATAATCATAATCATAATCATAATCATAATCATAATCATAATCATAATCATAATCATAATCATAATCATAATCATAATCATAATCATAATCATAATCATAATCATAATCATAATCATAATCATAATCATAATCATAATCATAATCATAATCATAATCATAATCATAATCATAATCATAATCATAATCATAATCATAATCATAATCATAATCATAATCATAATCATAATCATAATCATAATCATAATCATAATCATAATCATAATCATAATCATAATCATAATCATAATCATAATCATAATCATAATCATAATCATAATCATAATCATAATCATAATCATAATCATAATCATAATCATAATCATAATCATAATCATAATCATAATCATAATCATAATCATAATCATAATCATAATCATAATCATAATCATAATCATAATCATAATCATAATCATAATCATAATCATAATCATAATCATAATCATAATCATAATCATAATCATAATCATAATCATAATCATAATCATAATCATAATCATAATCATAATCATAATCATAATCATAATCATAATCATAATCATAATCATAATCATAATCATAATCATAATCATAATCATAATCATAATCATAATCATAATCATAATCATAATCATAATCATAATCATAATCATAATCATAATCATAATCATAATCATAATCATAATCATAATCATAATCATAATCATAATCATAATCATAATCATAATCATAATCATAATCATAATCATAATCATAATCATAATCATAATCATAATCATAATCATAATCATAATCATAATCATAATCATAATCATAATCATAATCATAATCATAATCATAATCATAATCATAATCATAATCATAATCATAATCATAATCATAATCATAATCATAATCATAATCATAATCATAATCATAATCATAATCATAATCATAATCATAATCATAATCATAATCATAATCATAATCATAATCATAATCATAATCATAATCATAATCATAATCATAATCATAATCATAATCATAATCATAATCATAATCATAATCATAATCATAATCATAATCATAATCATAATCATAATCATAATCATAATCATAATCATAATCATAATCATAATCATAATCATAATCATAATCATAATCATAATCATAATCATAATCATAATCATAATCATAATCATAATCATAATCATAATCATAATCATAATCATAATCATAATCATAATCATAATCATAATCATAATCATAATCATAATCATAATCATAATCATAATCATAATCATAATCATAATCATAATCATAATCATAATCATAATCATAATCATAATCATAATCATAATCATAATCATAATCATAATCATAATCATAATCATAATCATAATCATAATCATAATCATAATCATAATCATAATCATAATCATAATCATAATCATAATCATAATCATAATCATAATCATAATCATAATCATAATCATAATCATAATCATAATCATAATCATAATCATAATCATAATCGTAATCATAATCATAATCATAATCATAATCATAATCGTAATCATAATCGTAATCATAATCATAATCATAATCGTAATCATAATCATAATCATAATCATAATCATAATCGTAATCATAATCATAATCATAATCATAATCATAATCATAATCATAATCATAATCATAATCATAATCATAATCGTAATCATAATCATAATCATAATCATAATCATAATCATAATCATAATCATAATCATAATCATAATCATAATCATAATCATAATCATAATCATAATCATAATCATAATCATAATCATAATCATAATCATAATCATAATCATAATCATAATCATAATCATAATCATAATCATAATCATAATCATAATCATAATCATAATCATAATCATAATCATAATCATAATCATAATCATAATCATAATCATAATCATAATCATAATCATAATCATAATCATAATCATAATCATAATCATAATCATAATCATAATCATAATCATAATCATAATCATAATCATAATCATAATCATAATCATAATCATAATCATAATCATAATCATAATCATAATCATAATCATAATCATAATCATAATCATAATCATAATCATAATCATAATCATAATCATAATCATAATCATAATCATAATCATAATCATAATCATAATCATAATCATAATCATAATCATAATCATAATCATAATCATAATCATAATCATAATCATAATCATAATCATAATCATAATCATAATCATAATCATAATCATAATCATAATCATAATCATAATCATAATCATAATCATAATCATAATCATAATCATAATCATAATCATAATCATAATCATAATCATAATCATAATCATAATCATAATCATAATCATAATCATAATCATAATCATAATCATAATCATAATCATAATCATAATCATAATCATAATCATAATCATAATCATAATCATAATCATAATCATAATCATAATCATAATCATAATCATAATCATAATCATAATCATAATCATAATCATAATCATAATCATAATCATAATCATAATCATAATCATAATCATAATCATAATCATAATCATAATCATAATCATAATCATAATCATAATCATAATCATAATCATAATCATAATCATAATCATAATCATAATCATAATCATAATCATAATCATAATCATAATCATAATCATAATCATAATCATAATCATAATCATAATCATAATCATAATCATAATCATAATCATAATCATAATCATAATCATAATCATAATCATAATCATAATCATAATCATAATCATAATCATAATCATAATCATAATCATAATCATAATCATAATCATAATCATAATCATAATCATAATCATAATCATAATCATAATCATAATCATAATCATAATCATAATCATAATCATAATCATAATCATAATCATAATCATAATCATAATCATAATCATAATCATAATCATAATCATAATCATAATCATAATCATAATCATAATCATAATCATAATCATAATCATAATCATAATCATAATCATAATCATAATCATAATCATAATCATAATCATAATCATAATCATAATCATAATCATAATCATAATCATAATCATAATCATAATCATAATCATAATCATAATCATAATCATAATCATAATCATAATCATAATCATAATCATAATCATAATCATAATCATAATCATAATCATAATCATAATCATAATCATAATCATAATCATAATCATAATCATAATCATAATCATAATCATAATCATAATCATAATCATAATCATAATCATAATCATAATCATAATCATAATCATAATCATAATCATAATCATAATCATAATCATAATCATAATCATAATCATAATCATAATCATAATCATAATCATAATCATAATCATAATCATAATCATAATCATAATCATAATCATAATCATAATCATAATCATAATCATAATCATAATCATAATCATAATCATAATCATAATCATAATCATAATCATAATCATAATCATAATCATAATCGTAATCATAATCATAATCATAATCATAATCATAATCATAATCATAATCATAATCATAATCATAATCATAATCATAATCATAATCATAATCATAATCATAATCATAATCATAATCATAATCATAATCATAATCATAATCATAATCATAATCATAATCATAATCATAATCATAATCATAATCATAATCATAATCATAATCATAATCATAATCATAATCATAATCATAATCATAATCATAATCATAATCATAATCATAATCATAATCATAATCATAATCATAATCATAATCATAATCATAATCATAATCATAATCATAATCATAATCATAATCATAATCATAATCATAATCATAATCATAATCATAATCATAATCATAATCATAATCATAATCATAATCATAATCATAATCATAATCATAATCATAATCATAATCATAATCATAATCATAATCATAATCATAATCATAATCATAATCATAATCATAATCATAATCATAATCATAATCATAATCATAATCATAATCATAATCATAATCATAATCATAATCATAATCATAATCATAATCATAATCATAATCATAATCATAATCATAATCATAATCATAATCATAATCATAATCATAATCATAATCATAATCATAATCATAATCATAATCATAATCATAATCATAATCATAATCATAATCATAATCATAATCATAATCATAATCGTAATCATAATCATAATCATAATCATAATCATAATCATAATCATAATCATAATCATAATCATAATCATAATCATAATCATAATCATAATCATAATCATAATCATAATCATAATCATAATCATAATCATAATCATAATCATAATCATAATCATAATCATAATCATAATCATAATCATAATCATAATCATAATCATAATCATAATCATAATCATAATCATAATCATAATCATAATCATAATCATAATCATAATCATAATCATAATCATAATCATAATCATAATCATAATCATAATCATAATCATAATCATAATCATAATCATAATCATAATCATAATCATAATCATAATCATAATCATAATCATAATCATAATCATAATCATAATCATAATCATAATCATAATCATAATCATAATCATAATCATAATCATAATCATAATCATAATCATAATCATAATCATAATCATAATCATAATCATAATCATAATCATAATCATAATCATAATCATAATCATAATCATAATCATAATCATAATCATAATCATAATCATAATCATAATCATAATCATAATCATAATCATAATCATAATCATAATCATAATCATAATCATAATCATAATCATAATCATAATCATAATCATAATCATAATCATAATCATAATCATAATCATAATCATAATCATAATCATAATCATAATCATAATCATAATCATAATCATAATCATAATCATAATCATAATCATAATCATAATCATAATCATAATCATAATCATAATCATAATCATAATCATAATCATAATCATAATCATAATCATAATCATAATCATAATCATAATCATAATCATAATCATAATCATAATCATAATCATAATCATAATCATAATCATAATCATAATCATAATCATAATCATAATC
This sequence comes from Melophagus ovinus, assembly GCA_023089585.1. Classification (NCBI taxonomy): domain Eukaryota; kingdom Metazoa; phylum Arthropoda; class Insecta; order Diptera; family Hippoboscidae; genus Melophagus; species Melophagus ovinus. The sequence continues at coordinate 59,155 of JAKKIB010000017.1, forward strand.
ATAATCATAATCATAATCATAATCATAATCATAATCATAATCATAATCATAATCATAATCATAATCATAATCATAATCATAATCATAATCATAATCATAATCATAATCATAATCATAATCATAATCATAATCATAATCATAATCATAATCATAATCATAATCATAATCATAATCATAATCATAATCATAATCATAATCATAATCATAATCATAATCATAATCATAATCATAATCATAATCATAATCATAATCATAATCATAATCATAATCATAATCATAATCATAATCATAATCATAATCATAATCATAATCATAATCATAATCATAATCATAATCATAATCATAATCATAATCATAATCATAATCATAATCATAATCATAATCATAATCATAATCATAATCATAATCATAATCATAATCATAATCATAATCATAATCATAATCATAATCATAATCATAATCATAATCATAATCATAATCATAATCATAATCATAATCATAATCATAATCATAATCATAATCATAATCATAATCATAATCATAATCATAATCATAATCATAATCATAATCATAATCATAATCATAATCATAATCATAATCATAATCATAATCATAATCATAATCATAATCATAATCATAATCATAATCATAATCATAATCATAATCATAATCATAATCATAATCATAATCATAATCATAATCATAATCATAATCATAATCATAATCATAATCATAATCATAATCATAATCATAATCATAATCATAATCATAATCATAATCATAATCATAATCATAATCATAATCATAATCATAATCATAATCATAATCATAATCATAATCATAATCATAATCATAATCATAATCATAATCATAATCATAATCATAATCATAATCATAATCATAATCATAATCATAATCATAATCATAATCATAATCATAATCATAATCATAATCATAATCATAATCATAATCATAATCATAATCATAATCATAATCATAATCATAATCATAATCATAATCATAATCATAATCATAATCATAATCATAATCATAATCATAATCATAATCATAATCATAATCATAATCATAATCATAATCATAATCATAATCATAATCATAATCATAATCATAATCATAATCATAATCATAATCATAATCATAATCATAATCATAATCATAATCATAATCATAATCATAATCATAATCATAATCATAATCATAATCATAATCATAATCATAATCATAATCATAATCATAATCATAATCATAATCATAATCATAATCATAATCATAATCATAATCATAATCATAATCATAATCATAATCATAATCATAATCATAATCATAATCATAATCATAATCATAATCATAATCATAATCATAATCATAATCATAATCATAATCATAATCATAATCATAATCATAATCATAATCATAATCATAATCATAATCATAATCATAATCATAATCATAATCATAATCATAATCATAATCATAATCATAATCATAATCATAATCATAATCATAATCATAATCATAATCATAATCATAATCATAATCATAATCATAATCATAATCATAATCATAATCATAATCATAATCATAATCATAATCATAATCATAATCATAATCATAATCATAATCATAATCATAATCATAATCATAATCATAATCATAATCATAATCATAATCATAATCATAATCATAATCATAATCATAATCATAATCATAATCATAATCATAATCATAATCATAATCATAATCATAATCATAATCATAATCATAATCATAATCATAATCATAATCATAATCATAATCATAATCATAATCATAATCATAATCATAATCATAATCATAATCATAATCATAATCATAATCATAATCATAATCATAATCATAATCATAATCATAATCATAATCATAATCATAATCATAATCATAATCATAATCATAATCATAATCATAATCATAATCATAATCATAATCATAATCATAATCATAATCATAATCATAATCATAATCATAATCATAATCATAATCATAATCATAATCATAATCATAATCATAATCATAATCATAATCATAATCATAATCATAATCATAATCATAATCATAATCATAATCATAATCATAATCATAATCATAATCATAATCATAATCATAATCATAATCATAATCATAATCATAATCATAATCATAATCATAATCATAATCATAATCATAATCATAATCATAATCATAATCATAATCATAATCATAATCATAATCATAATCATAATCATAATCATAATCATAATCATAATCATAATCATAATCATAATCATAATCATAATCATAATCATAATCATAATCATAATCATAATCATAATCATAATCATAATCATAATCATAATCATAATCATAATCATAATCATAATCATAATCATAATCATAATCATAATCATAATCATAATCATAATCATAATCATAATCATAATCATAATCATAATCATAATCATAATCATAATCATAATCATAATCATAATCATAATCATAATCATAATCATAATCATAATCATAATCATAATCATAATCATAATCATAATCATAATCATAATCATAATCATAATCATAATCATAATCATAATCATAATCATAATCATAATCATAATCATAATCATAATCATAATCATAATCATAATCATAATCATAATCATAATCATAATCATAATCATAATCATAATCATAATCATAATCATAATCATAATCATAATCATAATCATAATCATAATCATAATCATAATCATAATCATAATCATAATCATAATCATAATCATAATCATAATCATAATCATAATCATAATCATAATCATAATCATAATCATAATCATAATCATAATCATAATCATAATCATAATCATAATCATAATCATAATCATAATCATAATCATAATCATAATCATAATCATAATCATAATCATAATCATAATCATAATCATAATCATAATCATAATCATAATCATAATCATAATCATAATCATAATCATAATCATAATCATAATCATAATCATAATCATAATCATAATCATAATCATAATCATAATCATAATCATAATCATAATCATAATCATAATCATAATCATAATCATAATCATAATCATAATCATAATCATAATCATAATCATAATCATAATCATAATCATAATCATAATCATAATCATAATCATAATCATAATCATAATCATAATCATAATCATAATCATAATCATAATCATAATCATAATCATAATCATAATCATAATCATAATCATAATCATAATCATAATCATAATCATAATCATAATCATAATCATAATCATAATCATAATCATAATCATAATCATAATCATAATCATAATCATAATCATAATCATAATCATAATCATAATCATAATCATAATCATAATCATAATCATAATCATAATCATAATCATAATCATAATCATAATCATAATCATAATCATAATCATAATCATAATCATAATCATAATCATAATCATAATCATAATCATAATCATAATCATAATCATAATCATAATCATAATCATAATCATAATCATAATCATAATCATAATCATAATCATAATCATAATCATAATCATAATCATAATCATAATCATAATCATAATCATAATCATAATCATAATCATAATCATAATCATAATCATAATCATAATCATAATCATAATCATAATCATAATCATAATCATAATCATAATCATAATCATAATCATAATCATAATCATAATCATAATCATAATCATAATCATAATCATAATCATAATCATAATCATAATCATAATCATAATCATAATCATAATCATAATCATAATCATAATCATAATCATAATCATAATCATAATCATAATCATAATCATAATCATAATCATAATCATAATCATAATCATAATCATAATCATAATCATAATCATAATCATAATCATAATCATAATCATAATCATAATCATAATCATAATCATAATCATAATCATAATCATAATCATAATCATAATCATAATCATAATCATAATCATAATCATAATCATAATCATAATCATAATCATAATCATAATCATAATCATAATCATAATCATAATCATAATCATAATCATAATCATAATCATAATCATAATCATAATCATAATCATAATCATAATCATAATCATAATCATAATCATAATCAATCATAATCATAATCATAATCATAATCATAATCATAATCATAATCATAATCATAATCATAATCATAATCATAATCATAATCATAATCATAATCATAATCATAATCATAATCATAATCATAATCATAATCATAATCATAATCATAATCATAATCATAATCATAATCATAATCATAATCATAATCATAATCATAATCATAATCATAATCATAATCATAATCATAATCATAATCATAATCATAATCATAATCATAATCATAATCATAATCATAATCATAATCATAATCATAATCATAATCATAATCATAATCATAATCATAATCATAATCATAATCATAATCATAATCATAATCATAATCATAATCATAATCATAATCATAATCATAATCATAATCATAATCATAATCATAATCATAATCATAATCATAATCATAATCATAATCATAATCATAATCATAATCATAATCATAATCATAATCATAATCATAATCATAATCATAATCATAATCATAATCATAATCATAATCATAATCATAATCATAATCATAATCATAATCATAATCATAATCATAATCATAATCATAATCATAATCATAATCATAATCATAATCATAATCATAATCATAATCATAATCATAATCATAATCATAATCATAATCATAATCATAATCATAATCATAATCATAATCATAATCATAATCATAATCATAATCATAATCATAATCATAATCATAATCATAATCATAATCATAATCATAATCATAATCATAATCATAATCATAATCATAATCATAATCATAATCATAATCATAATCATAATCATAATCATAATCATAATCATAATCATAATCATAATCATAATCATAATCATAATCATAATCATAATCATAATCATAATCATAATCATAATCATAATCATAATCATAATCATAATCATAATCATAATCATAATCATAATCATAATCATAATCATAATCATAATCATAATCATAATCATAATCATAATCATAATCATAATCATAATCATAATCATAATCATAATCATAATCATAATCATAATCATAATCATAATCATAATCATAATCATAATCATAATCATAATCATAATCATAATCATAATCATAATCATAATCATAATCATAATCATAATCATAATCATAATCATAATCATAATCATAATCATAATCATAATCATAATCATAATCATAATCATAATCATAATCATAATCATAATCATAATCATAATCATAATCATAATCATAATCATAATCATAATCATAATCATAATCATAATCATAATCATAATCATAATCATAATCATAATCATAATCATAATCATAATCATAATCATAATCATAATCATAATCATAATCATAATCATAATCATAATCATAATCATAATCATAATCATAATCATAATCATAATCATAATCATAATCATAATCATAATCATAATCATAATCATAATCATAATCATAATCATAATCATAATCATAATCATAATCATAATCATAATCATAATCATAATCATAATCATAATCATAATCATAATCATAATCATAATCATAATCATAATCATAATCATAATCATAATCATAATCATAATCATAATCATAATCATAATCATAATCATAATCATAATCATAATCATAATCATAATCATAATCATAATCATAATCATAATCATAATCATAATCATAATCATAATCATAATCATAATCATAATCATAATCATAATCATAATCATAATCATAATCATAATCATAATCATAATCATAATCATAATCATAATCATAATCATAATCATAATCATAATCATAATCATAATCATAATCATAATCATAATCATAATCATAATCATAATCATAATCATAATCATAATCATAATCATAATCATAATCATAATCATAATCATAATCATAATCATAATCATAATCATAATCATAATCATAATCATAATCATAATCATAATCATAATCATAATCATAATCATAATCATAATCATAATCATAATCATAATCATCATAATCATAATCATAATCATAATCATAATCATAATCATAATCATAATCATAATCATAATCATAATCATAATCATAATCATAATCATAATCATAATCATAATCATAATCATAATCATAATCATAATCATAATCATAATCATAATCATAATCATAATCATAATCATAATCATAATCATAATCATAATCATAATCATAATCATAATCATAATCATAATCATAATCATAATCATAATCATAATCATAATCATAATCATAATCATAATCATAATCATAATCATAATCATAATCATAATCATAATCATAATCATAATCATAATCATAATCATAATCATAATCATAATCATAATCATAATCATAATCATAATCATAATCATAATCATAATCATAATCATAATCATAATCATAATCATAATCATAATCATAATCATAATCATAATCATAATCATAATCATAATCATAATCATAATCATAATCATAATCATAATCATAATCATAATCATAATCATAATCATAATCATAATCATAATCATAATCATAATCATAATCATAATCATAATCATAATCATAATCATAATCATAATCATAATCATAATCATAATCATAATCATAATCATAATCATAATCATAATCATAATCATAATCATAATCATAATCATAATCATAATCATAATCATAATCATAATCATAATCATAATCATAATCATAATCATAATCATAATCATAATCATAATCATAATCATAATCATAATCATAATCATAATCATAATCATAATCATAATCATAATCATAATCATAATCATAATCATAATCATAATCATAATCATAATCATAATCATAATCATAATCATAATCATAATCATAATCATAATCATAATCATAATCATAATCATAATCATAATCATAATCATAATCATAATCATAATCATAATCATAATCATAATCATAATCATAATCATAATCATAATCATAATCATAATCATAATCATAATCATAATCATAATCATAATCATAATCATAATCATAATCATAATCATAATCATAATCATAATCATAATCATAATCATAATCATAATCATAATCATAATCATAATCATAATCATAATCATAATCATAATCATAATCATAATCATAATCATAATCATAATCATAATCATAATCATAATCATAATCATAATCATAATCATAATCATAATCATAATCATAATCATAATCATAATCATAATCATAATCATAATCATAATCATAATCATAATCATAATCATAATCATAATCATAATCATAATCATAATCATAATCATAATCATAATCATAATCATAATCATAATCATAATCATAATCATAATCATAATCATAATCATAATCATAATCATAATCATAATCATAATCATAATCATAATCATAATCATAATCATAATCATAATCATAATCATAATCATAATCATAATCATAATCATAATCATAATCATAATCATAATCATAATCATAATCATAATCATAATCATAATCATAATCATAATCATAATCATAATCATAATCATAATCATAATCATAATCATAATCATAATCATAATCATAATCATAATCATAATCATAATCATAATCATAATCATAATCATAATCATAATCATAATCATAATCATAATCATAATCATAATCATAATCATAATCATAATCATAATCATAATCATAATCATAATCATAATCATAATCATAATCATAATCATAATCATAATCATAATCATAATCATAATCATAATCATAATCATAATCATAATCATAATCATAATCATAATCATAATCATAATCATAATCATAATCATAATCATAATCATAATCATAATCATAATCATAATCATAATCATAATCATAATCATAATCATAATCATAATCATAATCATAATCATAATCATAATCATAATCATAATCATAATCATAATCATAATCATAATCATAATCATAATCATAATCATAATCATAATCATAATCATAATCATAATCATAATCATAATCATAATCATAATCATAATCATAATCATAATCATAATCATAATCATAATCATAATCATAATCATAATCATAATCATAATCATAATCATAATCATAATCATAATCATAATCATAATCATAATCATAATCATAATCATAATCATAATCATAATCATAATCATAATCATAATCATAATCATAATCATAATCATAATCATAATCATAATCATAATCATAATCATAATCATAATCATAATCATAATCATAATCATAATCATAATCATAATCATAATCATAATCATAATCATAATCATAATCATAATCATAATCATAATCATAATCATAATCATAATCATAATCATAATCATAATCATAATCATAATCATAATCATAATCATAATCATAATCATAATCATAATCATAATCATAATCATAATCATAATCATAATCATAATCATAATCATAATCATAATCATAATCATAATCATAATCATAATCATAATCATAATCATAATCATAATCATAATCATAATCATAATCATAATCATAATCATAATCATAATCATAATCATAATCATAATCATAATCATAATCATAATCATAATCATAATCATAATCATAATCATAATCATAATCATAATCATAATCATAATCATAATCATAATCATAATCATAATCATAATCATAATCATAATCATAATCATAATCATAATCATAATCATAATCATAATCATAATCATAATCATAATCATAATCATAATCATAATCATAATCATAATCATAATCATAATCATAATCATAATCATAATCATAATCATAATCATAATCATAATCATAATCATAATCATAATCATAATCATAATCATAATCATAATCATAATCATAATCATAATCATAATCATAATCATAATCATAATCATAATCATAATCATAATCATAATCATAATCATAATCATAATCATAATCATAATCATAATCATAATCATAATCATAATCATAATCATAATCATAATCATAATCATAATCATAATCATAATCATAATCATAATCATAATCATAATCATAATCATAATCATAATCATAATCATAATCATAATCATAATCATAATCATAATCATAATCATAATCATAATCATAATCATAATCATAATCATAATCATAATCATAATCATAATCATAATCATAATCATAATCATAATCATAATCATAATCATAATCATAATCATAATCATAATCATAATCATAATCATAATCATAATCATAATCATAATCATAATCATAATCATAATCATAATCATAATCATAATCATAATCATAATCATAATCATAATCATAATCATAATCATAATCATAATCATAATCATAATCATAATCATAATCATAATCATAATCATAATCATAATCATAATCATAATCATAATCATAATCATAATCATAATCATAATCATAATCATAATCATAATCATAATCATAATCATAATCATAATCATAATCATAATCATAATCATAATCATAATCATAATCATAATCATAATCATAATCATAATCATAATCATAATCATAATCATAATCATAATCATAATCATAATCATAATCATAATCATAATCATAATCATAATCATAATCATAATCATAATCATAATCATAATCATAATCATAATCATAATCATAATCATAATCATAATCATAATCATAATCATAATCATAATCATAATCATAATCATAATCATAATCATAATCATAATCATAATCATAATCATAATCATAATCATAATCATAATCATAATCATAATCATAATCATAATCATAATCATAATCATAATCATAATCATAATCATAATCATAATCATAATCATAATCATAATCATAATCATAATCATAATCATAATCATAATCATAATCATAATCATAATCATAATCATAATCATAATCATAATCATAATCATAATCATAATCATAATCATAATCATAATCATAATCATAATCATAATCATAATCATAATCATAATCATAATCATAATCATAATCATAATCATAATCATAATCATAATCATAATCATAATCATAATCATAATCATAATCATAATCATAATCATAATCATAATCATAATCATAATCATAATCATAATCATAATCATAATCATAATCATAATCATAATCATAATCATAATCATAATCATAATCATAATCATAATCATAATCATAATCATAATCATAATCATAATCATAATCATAATCATAATCATAATCATAATCATAATCATAATCATAATCATAATCATAATCATAATCATAATCATAATCATAATCATAATCATAATCATAATCATAATCATAATCATAATCATAATCATAATCATAATCATAATCATAATCATAATCATAATCATAATCATAATCATAATCATAATCAATCATCATAATCATAATCATAATCATAATCATAATCATAATCATAATCATAATCATAATCATAATCATAATCATAATCATAATCATAATCATAATCATAATCATAATCATAATCATAATCATAATCATAATCATAATCATAATCATAATCATAATCATAATCATAATCATAATCATAATCATAATCATAATCATAATCATAATCATAATCATAATCATAATCATAATCATAATCATAATCATAATCATAATCATAATCATAATCATAATCATAATCATAATCATAATCATAATCATAATCATCATAATCATAATCATAATCATAATCATAATCATAATCATAATCATAATCGTAATCATAATCGTAATCATAATCATAATCATAATCGTAATCATAATCGTAATCATAATCATAATCATAATCATAATCATAATCATAATCATAATCATAATCATAATCATAATCATAATCGTAATCATAATCATAATCATAATCATAATCATAATCATAATCATAATCATAATCATAATCATAATCATAATCATAATCATAATCATAATCATAATCATAATCATAATCATAATCATAATCATAATCATAATCATAATCATAATCATAATCATAATCATAATCATAATCATAATCATAATCATAATCATAATCATAATCATAATCATAATCATAATCATAATCATAATCATAATCATAATCATAATCATAATCATAATCATAATCATAATCATAATCATAATCATAATCATAATCATAATCATAATCATAATCATAATCATAATCATAATCATAATCATAATCATAATCATAATCATAATCATAATCATAATCATAATCATAATCATAATCATAATCATAATCATAATCATAATCATAATCATAATCATAATCATAATCATAATCATAATCATAATCATAATCATAATCATAATCATAATCATAATCATAATCATAATCATAATCATAATCATAATCATAATCATAATCATAATCATAATCATAATCATAATCATAATCATAATCATAATCATAATCATAATCATAATCATAATCATAATCATAATCATAATCATAATCATAATCATAATCATAATCATAATCATAATCATAATCATAATCATAATCATAATCATAATCATAATCATAATCATAATCATAATCATAATCATAATCATAATCATAATCATAATCATAATCATAATCATAATCATAATCATAATCATAATCATAATCATAATCATAATCATAATCATAATCATAATCATAATCATAATCATAATCATAATCATAATCATAATCATAATCATAATCATAATCATAATCATAATCATAATCATAATCATAATCATAATCATAATCATAATCATAATCATAATCATAATCATAATCATAATCATAATCATAATCATAATCATAATCATAATCATAATCATAATCATAATCATAATCATAATCATAATCATAATCATAATCATAATCATAATCATAATCATAATCATAATCATAATCATAATCATAATCATAATCATAATCATAATCATAATCATAATCATAATCATAATCATAATCATAATCATAATCATAATCATAATCATAATCATAATCATAATCATAATCATAATCATAATCATAATCATAATCATAATCATAATCATAATCATAATCATAATCATAATCATAATCATAATCATAATCATAATCATAATCATAATCATAATCATAATCATAATCATAATCATAATCATAATCATAATCATAATCATAATCATAATCATAATCATAATCATAATCATAATCATAATCATAATCATAATCATAATCATAATCATAATCATAATCATAATCATAATCATAATCATAATCATAATCATAATCATAATCATAATCATAATCATAATCATAATCATAATCATAATCATAATCATAATCATAATCATAATCATAATCATAATCATAATCATAATCATAATCATAATCATAATCATAATCATAATCATAATCATAATCATAATCATAATCATAATCATAATCATAATCATAATCATAATCATAATCATAATCATAATCATAATCATAATCATAATCATAATCATAATCATAATCATAATCATAATCATAATCATAATCATAATCATAATCATAATCATAATCATAATCATAATCATAATCATAATCATAATCATAATCATAATCATAATCATAATCATAATCATAATCATAATCATAATCATAATCATAATCATAATCATAATCATAATCATAATCATAATCATAATCATAATCATAATCATAATCATAATCATAATCATAATCATAATCATAATCATAATCATAATCATAATCATAATCATAATCATAATCATAATCATAATCATAATCATAATCATAATCATAATCATAATCATAATCATAATCATAATCATAATCATAATCATAATCATAATCATAATCATAATCATAATCATAATCATAATCATAATCATAATCATAATCATAATCATAATCATAATCATAATCATAATCATAATCATAATCATAATCATAATCATAATCATAATCATAATCATAATCATAATCATAATCATAATCATAATCATAATCATAATCATAATCATAATCATAATCATAATCATAATCATAATCATAATCATAATCATAATCATAATCATAATCATAATCATAATCATAATCATAATCATAATCATAATCATAATCATAATCATAATCATAATCATAATCATAATCATAATCATAATCATAATCATAATCATAATCATAATCATAATCATAATCATAATCATAATCATAATCATAATCATAATCATAATCATAATCATAATCATAATCATAATCATAATCATAATCATAATCATAATCATAATCATAATCATAATCATAATCATAATCATAATCATAATCATAATCATAATCATAATCATAATCATAATCATAATCATAATCATAATCATAATCATAATCATAATCATAATCATAATCATAATCATAATCATAATCATAATCATAATCATAATCATAATCATAATCATAATCATAATCATAATCATAATCATAATCATAATCATAATCATAATCATAATCATAATCATAATCATAATCATAATCATAATCATAATCATAATCATAATCATAATCATAATCATAATCATAATCATAATCATAATCATAATCATAATCATAATCATAATCATAATCATAATCATAATCATAATCATAATCATAATCATAATCATAATCATAATCATAATCATAATCATAATCATAATCATAATCATAATCATAATCATAATCATAATCATAATCATAATCATAATCATAATCATAATCATAATCATAATCATAATCATAATCATAATCATAATCATAATCATAATCATAATCATAATCATAATCATAATCATAATCATAATCATAATCATAATCATAATCATAATCATAATCATAATCATAATCATAATCATAATCATAATCATAATCATAATCATAATCATAATCATAATCATAATCATAATCATAATCATAATCATAATCATAATCATAATCATAATCATAATCATAATCATAATCATAATCATAATCATAATCATAATCATAATCATAATCATAATCATAATCATAATCATAATCATAATCATAATCATAATCATAATCATAATCATAATCATAATCATAATCATAATCATAATCATAATCATAATCATAATCATAATCATAATCATAATCATAATCATAATCATAATCATAATCATAATCATAATCATAATCATAATCATAATCATAATCATAATCATAATCATAATCATAATCATAATCATAATCATAATCATAATCATAATCATAATCATAATCATAATCATAATCATAATCATAATCATAATCATAATCATAATCATAATCATAATCATAATCATAATCATAATCATAATCATAATCATAATCATAATCATAATCATAATCATAATCATAATCATAATCATAATCATAATCATAATCATAATCATAATCATAATCATAATCATAATCATAATCATAATCATAATCATAATCATAATCATAATCATAATCATAATCATAATCATAATCATAATCATAATCATAATCATAATCATAATCATAATCATAATCATAATCATAATCATAATCATAATCATAATCATAATCATAATCATAATCATAATCATAATCATAATCATAATCATAATCATAATCATAATCATAATCATAATCATAATCATAATCATAATCATAATCATAATCATAATCATAATCATAATCATAATCATAATCATAATCATAATCATAATCATAATCATAATCATAATCATAATCATAATCATAATCATAATCATAATCATAATCATAATCATAATCATAATCATAATCATAATCATAATCATAATCATAATCATAATCATAATCATAATCATAATCATAATCATAATCATAATCATAATCATAATCATAATCATAATCATAATCATAATCATAATCATAATCATAATCATAATCATAATCATAATCATAATCATAATCATAATCATAATCATAATCATAATCATAATCATAATCATAATCATAATCATAATCATAATCATAATCATAATCATAATCATAATCATAATCATAATCATAATCATAATCATAATCATAATCATAATCATAATCATAATCATAATCATAATCATAATCATAATCATAATCATAATCATAATCATAATCATAATCATAATCATAATCATAATCATAATCATAATCATAATCATAATCATAATCATAATCATAATCATAATCATAATCATAATCATAATCATAATCATAATCATAATCATAATCATAATCATAATCATAATCATAATCATAATCATAATCATAATCATAATCATAATCATAATCATAATCATAATCATAATCATAATCATAATCATAATCATAATCATAATCATAATCATAATCATAATCATAATCATAATCATAATCATAATCATAATCATAATCATAATCATAATCATAATCATAATCATAATCATAATCATAATCATAATCATAATCATAATCATAATCATAATCATAATCATAATCATAATCATAATCATAATCATAATCATAATCATAATCATAATCATAATCATAATCATAATCATAATCATAATCATAATCATAATCATAATCATAATCATAATCATAATCATAATCATAATCATAATCATAATCATAATCATAATCATAATCATAATCATAATCATAATCATAATCATAATCATAATCATAATCATAATCATAATCATAATCATAATCATAATCATAATCATAATCATAATCATAATCATAATCATAATCATAATCATAATCATAATCATAATCATAATCATAATCATAATCATAATCATAATCATAATCATAATCATAATCATAATCATAATCATAATCATAATCATAATCATAATCATAATCATAATCATAATCATAATCATAATCATAATCATAATCATAATCATAATCATAATCATAATCATAATCATAATCATAATCATAATCATAATCATAATCATAATCATAATCATAATCATAATCATAATCATAATCATAATCATAATCATAATCATAATCATAATCATAATCATAATCATAATCATAATCATAATCATAATCATAATCATAATCATAATCATAATCATAATCATAATCATAATCATAATCATAATCATAATCATAATCATAATCATAATCATAATCATAATCATAATCATAATCATAATCATAATCATAATCATAATCATAATCATAATCATAATCATAATCATAATCATAATCATAATCATAATCATAATCATAATCATAATCATAATCATAATCATAATCATAATCATAATCATAATCATAATCATAATCATAATCATAATCATAATCATAATCATAATCATAATCATAATCATAATCATAATCATAATCATAATCATAATCATAATCATAATCATAATCATAATCATAATCATAATCATAATCATAATCATAATCATAATCATAATCATAATCATAATCATAATCATAATCATAATCATAATCATAATCATAATCATAATCATAATCATAATCATAATCATAATCATAATCATAATCATAATCATAATCATAATCATAATCATAATCATAATCATAATCATAATCATAATCATAATCATAATCATAATCATAATCATAATCATAATCATAATCATAATCATAATCATAATCATAATCATAATCATAATCATAATCATAATCATAATCATAATCATAATCATAATCATAATCATAATCATAATCATAATCATAATCATAATCATAATCATAATCATAATCATAATCATAATCATAATCATAATCATAATCATAATCATAATCATAATCATAATCATAATCATAATCATAATCATAATCATAATCATAATCATAATCATAATCATAATCATAATCATAATCATAATCATAATCATAATCATAATCATAATCATAATCATAATCATAATCATAATCATAATCATAATCATAATCATAATCATAATCATAATCATAATCATAATCATAATCATAATCATAATCATAATCATAATCATAATCATAATCATAATCATAATCATAATCATAATCATAATCATAATCATAATCATAATCATAATCATAATCATAATCATAATCATAATCATAATCATAATCATAATCATAATCATAATCATAATCATAATCATAATCATAATCATAATCATAATCATAATCATAATCATAATCATAATCATAATCATAATCATAATCATAATCATAATCATAATCATAATCATAATCATAATCATAATCATAATCATAATCATAATCATAATCATAATCATAATCATAATCATAATCATAATCATAATCATAATCATAATCATAATCATAATCATAATCATAATCATAATCATAATCATAATCATAATCATAATCATAATCATAATCATAATCATAATCATAATCATAATCATAATCATAATCATAATCATAATCATAATCATAATCATAATCATAATCATAATCATAATCATAATCATAATCATAATCATAATCATAATCATAATCATAATCATAATCATAATCATAATCATAATCATAATCATAATCATAATCATAATCATAATCATAATCATAATCATAATCATAATCATAATCATAATCATAATCATAATCATAATCATAATCATAATCATAATCATAATCATAATCATAATCATAATCATAATCATAATCATAATCATAATCATAATCATAATCATAATCATAATCATAATCATAATCATAATCATAATCATAATCATAATCATAATCATAATCATAATCATAATCATAATCATAATCAT
The DNA here is from genome assembly GCA_023089585.1 of Melophagus ovinus. Lineage (NCBI taxonomy): Eukaryota > Metazoa > Arthropoda > Insecta > Diptera > Hippoboscidae > Melophagus > Melophagus ovinus. Next base: position 77,174 of record JAKKIB010000017.1, read on the forward strand.
AATCATAATCATAATCATAATCATAATCATAATCATAATCATAATCATAATCATAATCATAATCATAATCATAATCATAATCATAATCATAATCATAATCATAATCATAATCATAATCATAATCATAATCATAATCATAATCATAATCATAATCATAATCATAATCATAATCATAATCATAATCATAATCATAATCATAATCATAATCATAATCATAATCATAATCATAATCATAATCATAATCATAATCATAATCATAATCATAATCATAATCATAATCATAATCATAATCATAATCATAATCATAATCATAATCATAATCATAATCATAATCATAATCATAATCATAATCATAATCATAATCATAATCATAATCATAATCATAATCATAATCATAATCATAATCATAATCATAATCATAATCATAATCATAATCATAATCATAATCATAATCATAATCATAATCATAATCATAATCATAATCATAATCATAATCATAATCATAATCATAATCATAATCATAATCATAATCATAATCATAATCATAATCATAATCATAATCATAATCATAATCATAATCATAATCATAATCATAATCATAATCATAATCATAATCATAATCATAATCATAATCATAATCATAATCATAATCATAATCATAATCATAATCATAATCATAATCATAATCATAATCATAATCATAATCATAATCATAATCATAATCATAATCATAATCATAATCATAATCATAATCATAATCATAATCATAATCATAATCATAATCATAATCATAATCATAATCATAATCATAATCATAATCATAATCATAATCATAATCATAATCATAATCATAATCATAATCATAATCATAATCATAATCATAATCATAATCATAATCATAATCATAATCATAATCATAATCATAATCATAATCATAATCATAATCATAATCATAATCATAATCATAATCATAATCATAATCATAATCATAATCATAATCATAATCATAATCATAATCATAATCATAATCATAATCATAATCATAATCATAATCATAATCATAATCATAATCATAATCATAATCATAATCATAATCATAATCATAATCATAATCATAATCATAATCATAATCATAATCATAATCATAATCATAATCATAATCATAATCATAATCATAATCATAATCATAATCATAATCATAATCATAATCATAATCATAATCATAATCATAATCATAATCATAATCATAATCATAATCATAATCATAATCATAATCATAATCATAATCATAATCATAATCATAATCATAATCATAATCATAATCATAATCATAATCATAATCATAATCATAATCATAATCATAATCATAATCATAATCATAATCATAATCATAATCATAATCATAATCATAATCATAATCATAATCATAATCATAATCATAATCATAATCATAATCATAATCATAATCATAATCATAATCATAATCATAATCATAATCATAATCATAATCATAATCATAATCATAATCATAATCATAATCATAATCATAATCATAATCATAATCATAATCATAATCATAATCATAATCATAATCATAATCATAATCATAATCATAATCATAATCATAATCATAATCATAATCATAATCATAATCATAATCATAATCATAATCATAATCATAATCATAATCATAATCATAATCATAATCATAATCATAATCATAATCATAATCATAATCATAATCATAATCATAATCATAATCATAATCATAATCATAATCATAATCATAATCATAATCATAATCATAATCATAATCATAATCATAATCATAATCATAATCATAATCATAATCATAATCATAATCATAATCATAATCATAATCATAATCATAATCATAATCATAATCATAATCATAATCATAATCATAATCATAATCATAATCATAATCATAATCATAATCATAATCATAATCATAATCATAATCATAATCATAATCATAATCATAATCATAATCATAATCATAATCATAATCATAATCATAATCATAATCATAATCATAATCATAATCATAATCATAATCATAATCATAATCATAATCATAATCATAATCATAATCATAATCATAATCATAATCATAATCATAATCATAATCATAATCATAATCATAATCATAATCATAATCATAATCATAATCATAATCATAATCATAATCATAATCATAATCATAATCATAATCATAATCATAATCATAATCATAATCATAATCATAATCATAATCATAATCATAATCATAATCATAATCATAATCATAATCATAATCATAATCATAATCATAATCATAATCATAATCATAATCATAATCATAATCATAATCATAATCATAATCATAATCATAATCATAATCATAATCATAATCATAATCATAATCATAATCATAATCATAATCATAATCATAATCATAATCATAATCATAATCATAATCATAATCATAATCATAATCATAATCATAATCATAATCATAATCATAATCATAATCATAATCATAATCATAATCATAATCATAATCATAATCATAATCATAATCATAATCATAATCATAATCATAATCATAATCATAATCATAATCATAATCATAATCATAATCATAATCATAATCATAATCATAATCATAATCATAATCATAATCATAATCATAATCATAATCATAATCATAATCATAATCATAATCATAATCATAATCATAATCATAATCATAATCATAATCATAATCATAATCATAATCATAATCATAATCATAATCATAATCATAATCATAATCATAATCATAATCATAATCATAATCATAATCATAATCATAATCATAATCATAATCATAATCATAATCATAATCATAATCATAATCATAATCATAATCATAATCATAATCATAATCATAATCATAATCATAATCATAATCATAATCATAATCATAATCATAATCATAATCATAATCATAATCATAATCATAATCATAATCATAATCATAATCATAATCATAATCATAATCATAATCATAATCATAATCATAATCATAATCATAATCATAATCATAATCATAATCATAATCATAATCATAATCATAATCATAATCATAATCATAATCATAATCATAATCATAATCATAATCATAATCATAATCATAATCATAATCATAATCATAATCATAATCATAATCATAATCATAATCATAATCATAATCATAATCATAATCATAATCATAATCATAATCATAATCATAATCATAATCATAATCATAATCATAATCATAATCATAATCATAATCATAATCATAATCATAATCATAATCATAATCATAATCATAATCATAATCATAATCATAATCATAATCATAATCATAATCATAATCATAATCATAATCATAATCATAATCATAATCATAATCATAATCATAATCATAATCATAATCATAATCATAATCATAATCATAATCATAATCATAATCATAATCATAATCATAATCATAATCATAATCATAATCATAATCATAATCATAATCATAATCATAATCATAATCATAATCATAATCATAATCATAATCATAATCATAATCATAATCATAATCATAATCATAATCATAATCATAATCATAATCATAATCATAATCATAATCATAATCATAATCATAATCATAATCATAATCATAATCATAATCATAATCATAATCATAATCATAATCATAATCATAATCATAATCATAATCATAATCATAATCATAATCATAATCATAATCATAATCATAATCATAATCATAATCATAATCATAATCATAATCATAATCATAATCATAATCATAATCATAATCATAATCATAATCATAATCATAATCATAATCATAATCATAATCATAATCATAATCATAATCATAATCATAATCATAATCATAATCATAATCATAATCATAATCATAATCATAATCATAATCATAATCATAATCATAATCATAATCATAATCATAATCATAATCATAATCATAATCATAATCATAATCATAATCATAATCATAATCATAATCATAATCATAATCATAATCATAATCATAATCATAATCATAATCATAATCATAATCATAATCATAATCATAATCATAATCATAATCATAATCATAATCATAATCATAATCATAATCATAATCATAATCATAATCATAATCATAATCATAATCATAATCATAATCATAATCATAATCATAATCATAATCATAATCATAATCATAATCATAATCATAATCATAATCATAATCATAATCATAATCATAATCATAATCATAATCATAATCATAATCATAATCATAATCATAATCATAATCATAATCATAATCATAATCATAATCATAATCATAATCATAATCATAATCATAATCATAATCATAATCATAATCATAATCATAATCATAATCATAATCATAATCATAATCATAATCATAATCATAATCATAATCATAATCATAATCATAATCATAATCATAATCATAATCATAATCATAATCATAATCATAATCATAATCATAATCATAATCATAATCATAATCATAATCATAATCATAATCATAATCATAATCATAATCATAATCATAATCATAATCATAATCATAATCATAATCATAATCATAATCATAATCATAATCATAATCATAATCATAATCATAATCATAATCATAATCATAATCATAATCATAATCATAATCATAATCATAATCATAATCATAATCATAATCATAATCATAATCATAATCATAATCATAATCATAATCATAATCATAATCATAATCATAATCATAATCATAATCATAATCATAATCATAATCATAATCATAATCATAATCATAATCATAATCATAATCATAATCATAATCATAATCATAATCATAATCATAATCATAATCATAATCATAATCATAATCATAATCATAATCATAATCATAATCATAATCATAATCATAATCATAATCATAATCATAATCATAATCATAATCATAATCATAATCATAATCATAATCATAATCATAATCATAATCATAATCATAATCATAATCATAATCATAATCATAATCATAATCATAATCATAATCATAATCATAATCATAATCATAATCATAATCATAATCATAATCATAATCATAATCATAATCATAATCATAATCATAATCATAATCATAATCATAATCATAATCATAATCATAATCATAATCATAATCATAATCATAATCATAATCATAATCATAATCATAATCATAATCATAATCATAATCATAATCATAATCATAATCATAATCATAATCATAATCATAATCATAATCATAATCATAATCATAATCATAATCATAATCATAATCATAATCATAATCATAATCATAATCATAATCATAATCATAATCATAATCATAATCATAATCATAATCATAATCATAATCATAATCATAATCATAATCATAATCATAATCATAATCATAATCATAATCATAATCATAATCATAATCATAATCATAATCATAATCATAATCATAATCATAATCATAATCATAATCATAATCATAATCATAATCATAATCATAATCATAATCATAATCATAATCATAATCATAATCATAATCATAATCATAATCATAATCATAATCATAATCATAATCATAATCATAATCATAATCATAATCATAATCATAATCATAATCATAATCATAATCATAATCATAATCATAATCATAATCATAATCATAATCATAATCATAATCATAATCATAATCATAATCATAATCATAATCATAATCATAATCATAATCATAATCATAATCATAATCATAATCATAATCATAATCATAATCATAATCATAATCATAATCATAATCATAATCATAATCATAATCATAATCATAATCATAATCATAATCATAATCATAATCATAATCATAATCATAATCATAATCATATAATCATAATCATAATCATAATCATAATCATAATCATAATCATAATCATAATCATAATCATAATCATAATCATAATCATAATCATAATCATAATCATAATCATAATCATAATCATAATCATAATCATAATCATAATCATAATCATAATCATAATCATAATCATAATCATAATCATAATCATAATCATAATCATAATCATAATCATAATCATAATCATAATCATAATCATAATCATAATCATAATCATAATCATAATCATAATCATAATCATAATCATAATCATAATCATAATCATAATCATAATCATAATCATAATCATAATCATAATCATAATCATAATCATAATCATAATCATAATCATAATCATAATCATAATCATAATCATAATCATAATCATAATCATAATCATAATCATAATCATAATCATAATCATAATCATAATCATAATCATAATCATAATCATAATCATAATCATAATCATAATCATAATCATAATCATAATCATAATCATAATCATAATCATAATCATAATCATAATCATAATCATAATCATAATCATAATCATAATCATAATCATAATCATAATCATAATCATAATCATAATCATAATCATAATCATAATCATAATCATAATCATAATCATAATCATAATCATAATCATAATCATAATCATAATCATAATCATAATCATAATCATAATCATAATCATAATCATAATCATAATCATAATCATAATCATAATCATAATCATAATCATAATCATAATCATAATCATAATCATAATCATAATCATAATCATAATCATAATCATAATCATAATCATAATCATAATCATAATCATAATCATAATCATAATCATAATCATAATCATAATCATAATCATAATCATAATCATAATCATAATCATAATCATAATCATAATCATAATCATAATCATAATCATAATCATAATCATAATCATAATCATAATCATAATCATAATCATAATCATAATCATAATCATAATCATAATCATAATCATAATCATAATCATAATCATAATCATAATCATAATCATAATCATAATCATAATCATAATCATAATCATAATCATAATCATAATCATAATCATAATCATAATCATAATCATAATCATAATCATAATCATAATCATAATCATAATCATAATCATAATCATAATCATAATCATAATCATAATCATAATCATAATCATAATCATAATCATAATCATAATCATAATCATAATCATAATCATAATCATAATCATAATCATAATCATAATCATAATCATAATCATAATCATAATCATAATCATAATCATAATCATAATCATAATCATAATCATAATCATAATCATAATCATAATCATAATCATAATCATAATCATAATCATAATCATAATCATAATCATAATCATAATCATAATCATAATCATAATCATAATCATAATCATAATCATAATCATAATCATAATCATAATCATAATCATAATCATAATCATAATCATAATCATAATCATAATCATAATCATAATCATAATCATAATCATAATCATAATCATAATCATAATCATAATCATAATCATAATCATAATCATAATCATAATCATAATCATAATCATAATCATAATCATAATCATAATCATAATCATAATCATAATCATAATCATAATCATAATCATAATCATAATCATAATCATAATCATAATCATAATCATAATCATAATCATAATCATAATCATAATCATAATCATAATCATAATCATAATCATAATCATAATCATAATCATAATCATAATCATAATCATAATCATAATCATAATCATAATCATAATCATAATCATAATCATAATCATAATCATAATCATAATCATAATCATAATCATAATCATAATCATAATCATAATCATAATCATAATCATAATCATAATCATAATCATAATCATAATCATAATCATAATCATAATCATAATCATAATCATAATCATAATCATAATCATAATCATAATCATAATCATAATCATAATCATAATCATAATCATAATCATAATCATAATCATAATCATAATCATAATCATAATCATAATCATAATCATAATCATAATCATAATCATAATCATAATCATAATCATAATCATAATCATAATCATAATCATAATCATAATCATAATCATAATCATAATCATAATCATAATCATAATCATAATCATAATCATAATCATAATCATAATCATAATCATAATCATAATCATAATCATAATCATAATCATAATCATAATCATAATCATAATCATAATCATAATCATAATCATAATCATAATCATAATCATAATCATAATCATAATCATAATCATAATCATAATCATAATCATAATCATAATCATAATCATAATCATAATCATAATCATAATCATAATCATAATCATAATCATAATCATAATCATAATCATAATCATAATCATAATCATAATCATAATCATAATCATAATCATAATCATAATCATAATCATAATCATAATCATAATCATAATCATAATCATAATCATAATCATAATCATAATCATAATCATAATCATAATCATAATCATAATCATAATCATAATCATAATCATAATCATAATCATAATCATAATCATAATCATAATCATAATCATAATCATAATCATAATCATAATCATAATCATAATCATAATCATAATCATAATCATAATCATAATCATAATCATAATCATAATCATAATCATAATCATAATCATAATCATAATCATAATCATAATCATAATCATAATCATAATCATAATCATAATCATAATCATAATCATAATCATAATCATAATCATAATCATAATCATAATCATAATCATAATCATAATCATAATCATAATCATAATCATAATCATAATCATAATCATAATCATAATCATAATCATAATCATAATCATAATCATAATCATAATCATAATCATAATCATAATCATAATCATAATCATAATCATAATCATAATCATAATCATAATCATAATCATAATCATAATCATAATCATAATCATAATCATAATCATAATCATAATCATAATCATAATCATAATCATAATCATAATCATAATCATAATCATAATCATAATCATAATCATAATCATAATCATAATCATAATCATAATCATAATCATAATCATAATCATAATCATAATCATAATCATAATCATAATCATAATCATAATCATAATCATAATCATAATCATAATCATAATCATAATCATAATCATAATCATAATCATAATCATAATCATAATCATAATCATAATCATAATCATAATCATAATCATAATCATAATCATAATCATAATCATAATCATAATCATAATCATAATCATAATCATAATCATAATCATAATCATAATCATAATCATAATCATAATCATAATCATAATCATAATCATAATCATAATCATAATCATAATCATAATCATAATCATAATCATAATCATAATCATAATCATAATCATAATCATAATCATAATCATAATCATAATCATAATCATAATCATAATCATAATCATAATCATAATCATAATCATAATCATAATCATAATCATAATCATAATCATAATCATAATCATAATCATAATCATAATCATAATCATAATCATAATCATAATCATAATCATAATCATAATCATAATCATAATCATAATCATAATCATAATCATAATCATAATCATAATCATAATCATAATCATAATCATAATCATAATCATAATCATAATCATAATCATAATCATAATCATAATCATAATCATAATCATAATCATAATCATAATCATAATCATAATCATAATCATAATCATAATCATAATCATAATCATAATCATAATCATAATCATAATCATAATCATAATCATAATCATAATCATAATCATAATCATAATCATAATCATAATCATAATCATAATCATAATCATAATCATAATCATAATCATAATCATAATCATAATCATAATCATAATCATAATCATAATCATAATCATAATCATAATCATAATCATAATCATAATCATAATCATAATCATAATCATAATCATAATCATAATCATAATCATAATCATAATCATAATCATAATCATAATCATAATCATAATCATAATCATAATCATAATCATAATCATAATCATAATCATAATCATAATCATAATCATAATCATAATCATAATCATAATCATAATCATAATCATAATCATAATCATAATCATAATCATAATCATAATCATAATCATAATCATAATCATAATCATAATCATAATCATAATCATAATCATAATCATAATCATAATCATAATCATAATCATAATCATAATCATAATCATAATCATAATCATAATCATAATCATAATCATAATCATAATCATAATCATAATCATAATCATAATCATAATCATAATCATAATCATAATCATAATCATAATCATAATCATAATCATAATCATAATCATAATCATAATCATAATCATAATCATAATCATAATCATAATCATAATCATAATCATAATCATAATCATAATCATAATCATAATCATAATCATAATCATAATCATAATCATAATCATAATCATAATCATAATCATAATCATAATCATAATCATAATCATAATCATAATCATAATCATAATCATAATCATAATCATAATCATAATCATAATCATAATCATAATCATAATCATAATCATAATCATAATCATAATCATAATCATAATCATAATCATAATCATAATCATAATCATAATCATAATCATAATCATAATCATAATCATAATCATAATCATAATCATAATCATAATCATAATCATAATCATAATCATAATCATAATCATAATCATAATCATAATCATAATCATAATCATAATCATAATCATAATCATAATCATAATCATAATCATAATCATAATCATAATCATAATCATAATCATATAATCATAATCATAATCATAATCATAATCATAATCATAATCATAATCATAATCATAATCATAATCATAATCATAATCATAATCATAATCATAATCATAATCATAATCATAATCATAATCATAATCATAATCATAATCATAATCATAATCATAATCATAATCATAATCATAATCATAATCATAATCATAATCATAATCATAATCATAATCATAATCATAATCATAATCATAATCATAATCATAATCATAATCATAATCATAATCATAATCATAATCATAATCATAATCATAATCATAATCATAATCATAATCATAATCATAATCATAATCATAATCATAATCATAATCATAATCATAATCATAATCATAATCATAATCATAATCATAATCATAATCATAATCATAATCATAATCATAATCATAATCATAATCATAATCATAATCATAATCATAATCATAATCATAATCATAATCATAATCATAATCATAATCATAATCATAATCATAATCATAATCATAATCATAATCATAATCATAATCATAATCATAATCATAATCATAATCATAATCATAATCATAATCATAATCATAATCATAATCATAATCATAATCATAATCATAATCATAATCATAATCATAATCATAATCATAATCATAATCATAATCATAATCATAATCATAATCATAATCATAATCATAATCATAATCATAATCATAATCATAATCATAATCATAATCATAATCATAATCATAATCATAATCATAATCATAATCATAATCATAATCATAATCATAATCATAATCATAATCATAATCATAATCATAATCATAATCATAATCATAATCATAATCATAATCATAATCATAATCATAATCATAATCATAATCATAATCATAATCATAATCATAATCATAATCATAATCATAATCATAATCATAATCATAATCATAATCATAATCATAATCATAATCATAATCATAATCATAATCATAATCATAATCATAATCATAATCATAATCATAATCATAATCATAATCATAATCATAATCATAATCATAATCATAATCATAATCATAATCATAATCATAATCATAATCATAATCATAATCATAATCATAATCATAATCATAATCATAATCATAATCATAATCATAATCATAATCATAATCATAATCATAATCATAATCATAATCATAATCATAATCATAATCATAATCATAATCATAATCATAATCATAATCATAATCATAATCATAATCATAATCATAATCATAATCATAATCATAATCATAATCATAATCATAATCATAATCATAATCATAATCATAATCATAATCATAATCATAATCATAATCATAATCATAATCATAATCATAATCATAATCATAATCATAATCATAATCATAATCATAATCATAATCATAATCATAATCATAATCATAATCATAATCATAATCATAATCATAATCATAATCATAATCATAATCATAATCATAATCATAATCATAATCATAATCATAATCATAATCATAATCATAATCATAATCATAATCATAATCATAATCATAATCATAATCATAATCATAATCATAATCATAATCATAATCATAATCATAATCATAATCATAATCATAATCATAATCATAATCATAATCATAATCATAATCATAATCATAATCATAATCATAATCATAATCATAATCATAATCATAATCATAATCATAATCATAATCATAATCATAATCATAATCATAATCATAATCATAATCATAATCATAATCATAATCATAATCATAATCATAATCATAATCATAATCATAATCATAATCATAATCATAATCATAATCATAATCATAATCATAATCATAATCATAATCATAATCATAATCATAATCATAATCATAATCATAATCATAATCATAATCATAATCATAATCATAATCATAATCATAATCATAATCATAATCATAATCATAATCATAATCATAATCATAATCATAATCATAATCATAATCATAATCATAATCATAATCATAATCATAATCATAATCATAATCATAATCATAATCATAATCATAATCATAATCATAATCATAATCATAATCATAATCATAATCATAATCATAATCATAATCATAATCATAATCATAATCATAATCATAATCATAATCATAATCATAATCATAATCATAATCATAATCATAATCATAATCATAATCATAATCATAATCATAATCATAATCATAATCATAATCATAATCATAATCATAATCATAATCATAATCATAATCATAATCATAATCATAATCATAATCATAATCATAATCATAATCATAATCATAATCATAATCATAATCATAATCATAATCATAATCATAATCATAATCATAATCATAATCATAATCATAATCATAATCATAATCATAATCATAATCATAATCATAATCATAATCATAATCATAATCATAATCATAATCATAATCATAATCATAATCATAATCATAATCATAATCATAATCATAATCATAATCATAATCATAATCATAATCATAATCATAATCATAATCATAATCATAATCATAATCATAATCATAATCATAATCATAATCATAATCATAATCATAATCATAATCATAATCATAATCATAATCATAATCATAATCATAATCATAATCATAATCATAATCATAATCATAATCATAATCATAATCATAATCATAATCATAATCATAATCATAATCATAATCATAATCATAATCATAATCATAATCATAATCATAATCATAATCATAATCATAATCATAATCATAATCATAATCATAATCATAATCATAATCATAATCATAATCATAATCATAATCATAATCATAATCATAATCATAATCATAATCATAATCATAATCATAATCATAATCATAATCATAATCATAATCATAATCATAATCATAATCATAATCATAATCATAATCATAATCATAATCATAATCATAATCATAATCATAATCATAATCATAATCATAATCATAATCATAATCATAATCATAATCATAATCATAATCATAATCATAATCATAATCATAATCATAATCATAATCATAATCATAATCATAATCATAATCATAATCATAATCATAATCATAATCATAATCATAATCATAATCATAATCATAATCATAATCATAATCATAATCATAATCATAATCATAATCATAATCATAATCATAATCATAATCATAATCATAATCATAATCATAATCATAATCATAATCATAATCATAATCATAATCATAATCATAATCATAATCATAATCATAATCATAATCATAATCATAATCATAATCATAATCATAATCATAATCATAATCATAATCATAATCATAATCATAATCATAATCATAATCATAATCATAATCATAATCATAATCATAATCATAATCATAATCATAATCATAATCATAATCATAATCATAATCATAATCATAATCATAATCATAATCATAATCATAATCATAATCATAATCATAATCATAATCATAATCATAATCATAATCATAATCATAATCATAATCATAATCATAATCATAATCATAATCATAATCATAATCATAATCATAATCATAATCATAATCATAATCATAATCATAATCATAATCATAATCATAATCATAATCATAATCATAATCATAATCATAATCATAATCATAATCATAATCATAATCATAATCATAATCATAATCATAATCATAATCATAATCATAATCATAATCATAATCATAATCATAATCATAATCATAATCATAATCATAATCATAATCATAATCATAATCATAATCATAATCATAATCATAATCATAATCATAATCATAATCATAATCATAATCATAATCATAATCATAATCATAATCATAATCATAATCATATAATCATAATCATAATCATAATCATAATCATAATCATAATCATAATCATAATCATAATCATAATCATAATCATAATCATAATCATAATCATAATCATAATCATAATCATAATCATAATCATAATCATAATCATAATCATAATCATAATCATAATCATAATCATAATCATAATCATAATCATAATCATAATCATAATCATAATCATAATCATAATCATAATCATAATCATAATCATAATCATAATCATAATCATAATCATAATCATAATCATAATCATAATCATAATCATAATCATAATCATAATCATAATCATAATCATAATCATAATCATAATCATAATCATAATCATAATCATAATCATAATCATAATCATAATCATAATCATAATCATAATCATAATCATAATCATAATCATAATCATAATCATAATCATAATCATAATCATAATCATAATCATAATCATAATCATAATCATAATCATAATCATAATCATAATCATAATCATAATCATAATCATAATCATAATCATAATCATAATCATAATCATAATCATAATCATAATCATAATCATAATCATAATCATAATCATAATCATAATCATAATCATAATCATAATCATAATCATAATCATAATCATAATCATAATCATAATCATAATCATAATCATAATCATAATCATAATCATAATCATAATCATAATCATAATCATAATCATAATCATAATCATAATCATAATCATAATCATAATCATAATCATAATCATAATCATAATCATAATCATAATCATAATCATAATCATAATCATAATCATAATCATAATCATAATCATAATCATAATCATAATCATAATCATAATCATAATCATAATCATAATCATAATCATAATCATAATCATAATCATAATCATAATCATAATCATAATCATAATCATAATCATAATCATAATCATAATCATAATCATAATCATAATCATAATCATAATCATAATCATAATCATAATCATAATCATAATCATAATCATAATCATAATCATAATCATAATCATAATCATAATCATAATCATAATCATAATCATAATCATAATCATAATCATAATCATAATCATAATCATAATCATAATCATAATCATAATCATAATCATAATCATAATCATAATCATAATCATAATCATAATCATAATCATAATCATAATCATAATCATAATCATAATCATAATCATAATCATAATCATAATCATAATCATAATCATAATCATAATCATAATCATAATCATAATCATAATCATAATCATAATCATAATCATAATCATAATCATAATCATAATCATAATCATAATCATAATCATAATCATAATCATAATCATAATCATAATCATAATCATAATCATAATCATAATCATAATCATAATCATAATCATAATCATAATCATAATCATAATCATAATCATAATCATAATCATAATCATAATCATAA
Source organism: Melophagus ovinus (assembly GCA_023089585.1). Classification (NCBI taxonomy): domain Eukaryota; kingdom Metazoa; phylum Arthropoda; class Insecta; order Diptera; family Hippoboscidae; genus Melophagus; species Melophagus ovinus. The sequence goes on from JAKKIB010000017.1 coordinate 93,514, forward strand.
TCATAATCATAATCATAATCATAATCATAATCATAATCATAATCATAATCATAATCATAATCATAATCATAATCATAATCATAATCATAATCATAATCATAATCATAATCATAATCATAATCATAATCATAATCATAATCATAATCATAATCATAATCATAATCATAATCATAATCATAATCATAATCATAATCATAATCATAATCATAATCATAATCATAATCATAATCATAATCATAATCATAATCATAATCATAATCATAATCATAATCATAATCATAATCATAATCATAATCATAATCATAATCATAATCATAATCATAATCATAATCATAATCATAATCATAATCATAATCATAATCATAATCATAATCATAATCATAATCATAATCATAATCATAATCATAATCATAATCATAATCATAATCATAATCATAATCATAATCATAATCATAATCATAATCATAATCATAATCATAATCATAATCATAATCATAATCATAATCATAATCATAATCATAATCATAATCATAATCATAATCATAATCATAATCATAATCATAATCATAATCATAATCATAATCATAATCATAATCATAATCATAATCATAATCATAATCATAATCATAATCATAATCATAATCATAATCATAATCATAATCATAATCATAATCATAATCATAATCATAATCATAATCATAATCATAATCATAATCATAATCATAATCATAATCATAATCATAATCATAATCATAATCATAATCATAATCATAATCATAATCATAATCATAATCATAATCATAATCATAATCATAATCATAATCATAATCATAATCATAATCATAATCATAATCATAATCATAATCATAATCATAATCATAATCATAATCATAATCATAATCATAATCATAATCATAATCATAATCATAATCATAATCATAATCATAATCATAATCATAATCATAATCATAATCATAATCATAATCATAATCATAATCATAATCATAATCATAATCATAATCATAATCATAATCATAATCATAATCATAATCATAATCATAATCATAATCATAATCATAATCATAATCATAATCATAATCATAATCATAATCATAATCATAATCATAATCATAATCATAATCATAATCATAATCATAATCATAATCATAATCATAATCATAATCATAATCATAATCATAATCATAATCATAATCATAATCATAATCATAATCATAATCATAATCATAATCATAATCATAATCATAATCATAATCATAATCATAATCATAATCATAATCATAATCATAATCATAATCATAATCATAATCATAATCATAATCATAATCATAATCATAATCATAATCATAATCATAATCATAATCATAATCATAATCATAATCATAATCATAATCATAATCATAATCATAATCATAATCATAATCATAATCATAATCATAATCATAATCATAATCATAATCATAATCATAATCATAATCATAATCATAATCATAATCATAATCATAATCATAATCATAATCATAATCATAATCATAATCATAATCATAATCATAATCATAATCATAATCATAATCATAATCATAATCATAATCATAATCATAATCATAATCATAATCATAATCATAATCATAATCATAATCATAATCATAATCATAATCATAATCATAATCATAATCATAATCATAATCATAATCATAATCATAATCATAATCATAATCATAATCATAATCATAATCATAATCATAATCATAATCATAATCATAATCATAATCATAATCATAATCATAATCATAATCATAATCATAATCAATCATAATCATAATCATAATCATAATCATAATCATAATCATAATCATAATCATAATCATAATCATAATCATAATCATAATCATAATCATAATCATAATCATAATCATAATCATAATCATAATCATAATCATAATCATAATCATAATCATAATCATAATCATAATCATAATCATAATCATAATCATAATCATAATCATAATCATAATCATAATCATAATCATAATCATAATCATAATCATAATCATAATCATAATCATAATCATAATCATAATCATAATCATAATCATAATCATAATCATAATCATAATCATAATCATAATCATAATCATAATCATAATCATAATCATAATCATAATCATAATCATAATCATAATCATAATCATAATCATAATCATAATCATAATCATAATCATAATCATAATCATAATCATAATCATAATCATAATCATAATCATAATCATAATCATAATCATAATCATAATCATAATCATAATCATAATCATAATCATAATCATAATCATAATCATAATCATAATCATAATCATAATCATAATCATAATCATAATCATAATCATAATCATAATCATAATCATAATCATAATCATAATCATAATCATAATCATAATCATAATCATAATCATAATCATAATCATAATCATAATCATAATCATAATCATAATCATAATCATAATCATAATCATAATCATAATCATAATCATAATCATAATCATAATCATAATCATAATCATAATCATAATCATAATCATAATCATAATCATAATCATAATCATAATCATAATCATAATCATAATCATAATCATAATCATAATCATAATCATAATCATAATCATAATCATAATCATAATCATAATCATAATCATAATCATAATCATAATCATAATCATAATCATAATCATAATCATAATCATAATCATAATCATAATCATAATCATAATCATAATCATAATCATAATCATAATCATAATCATAATCATAATCATAATCATAATCATAATCATAATCATAATCATAATCATAATCATAATCATAATCATAATCATAATCATAATCATAATCATAATCATAATCATAATCATAATCATAATCATAATCATAATCATAATCATAATCATAATCATAATCATAATCATAATCATAATCATAATCATAATCATAATCATAATCATAATCATAATCATAATCATAATCATAATCATAATCATAATCATAATCATAATCATAATCATAATCATAATCATAATCATAATCATAATCATAATCATAATCATAATCATAATCATAATCATAATCATAATCATAATCATAATCATAATCATAATCATAATCATAATCATAATCATAATCATAATCATAATCATAATCATAATCATAATCATAATCATAATCATAATCATAATCATAATCATAATCATAATCATAATCATAATCATAATCATAATCATAATCATAATCATAATCATAATCATAATCATAATCATAATCATAATCATAATCATAATCATAATCATAATCATAATCATAATCATAATCATAATCATAATCATAATCATAATCATAATCATAATCATAATCATAATCATAATCATAATCATAATCATAATCATAATCATAATCATAATCATAATCATAATCATAATCATAATCATAATCATAATCATAATCATAATCATAATCATAATCATAATCATAATCATAATCATAATCATAATCATAATCATAATCATAATCATAATCATAATCATAATCATAATCATAATCATAATCATAATCATAATCATAATCATAATCATAATCATAATCATAATCATAATCATAATCATAATCATAATCATAATCATAATCATAATCATAATCATAATCATAATCATAATCATAATCATAATCATAATCATAATCATAATCATAATCATAATCATAATCATAATCATAATCATAATCATAATCATAATCATAATCATAATCATAATCATAATCATAATCATAATCATAATCATAATCATAATCATAATCATAATCATAATCATAATCATAATCATAATCATAATCATAATCATAATCATAATCATAATCATAATCATAATCATAATCATAATCATAATCATAATCATAATCATAATCATAATCATAATCATAATCATAATCATAATCATAATCATAATCATAATCATAATCATAATCATAATCATAATCATAATCATAATCATAATCATAATCATAATCATAATCATAATCATAATCATAATCATAATCATAATCATAATCATAATCATAATCATAATCATAATCATAATCATAATCATAATCATAATCATAATCATAATCATAATCATAATCATAATCATAATCATAATCATAATCATAATCATAATCATAATCATAATCATAATCATAATCATAATCATAATCATAATCATAATCATAATCATAATCATAATCATAATCATAATCATAATCATAATCATAATCATAATCATAATCATAATCATAATCATAATCATAATCATAATCATAATCATAATCATAATCATAATCATAATCATAATCATAATCATAATCATAATCATAATCATAATCATAATCATAATCATAATCATAATCATAATCATAATCATAATCATAATCATAATCATAATCATAATCATAATCATAATCATAATCATAATCATAATCATAATCATAATCATAATCATAATCATAATCATAATCATATAATCATAATCATAATCATAATCATAATCATAATCATAATCATAATCATAATCATAATCATAATCATAATCATAATCATAATCATAATCATAATCATAATCATAATCATAATCATAATCATAATCATAATCATAATCATAATCATAATCATAATCATAATCATAATCATAATCATAATCATAATCATAATCATAATCATAATCATAATCATAATCATAATCATAATCATAATCATAATCATAATCATAATCATAATCATAATCATAATCATAATCATAATCATAATCATAATCATAATCATAATCATAATCATAATCATAATCATAATCATAATCATAATCATAATCATAATCATAATCATAATCATAATCATAATCATAATCATAATCATAATCATAATCATAATCATAATCATAATCATAATCATAATCATAATCATAATCATAATCATAATCATAATCATAATCATAATCATAATCATAATCATAATCATAATCATAATCATAATCATAATCATAATCATAATCATAATCATAATCATAATCATAATCATAATCATAATCATAATCATAATCATAATCATAATCATAATCATAATCATAATCATAATCATAATCATAATCATAATCATAATCATAATCATAATCATAATCATAATCATAATCATAATCATAATCATAATCATAATCATAATCATAATCATAATCATAATCATAATCATAATCATAATCATAATCATAATCATAATCATAATCATAATCATAATCATAATCATAATCATAATCATAATCATAATCATAATCATAATCATAATCATAATCATAATCATAATCATAATCATAATCATAATCATAATCATAATCATAATCATAATCATAATCATAATCATAATCATAATCATAATCATAATCATAATCATAATCATAATCATAATCATAATCATAATCATAATCATAATCATAATCATAATCATAATCATAATCATAATCATAATCATAATCATAATCATAATCATAATCATAATCATAATCATAATCATAATCATAATCATAATCATAATCATAATCATAATCATAATCATAATCATAATCATAATCATAATCATAATCATAATCATAATCATAATCATAATCATAATCATAATCATAATCATAATCATAATCATAATCATAATCATAATCATAATCATAATCATAATCATAATCATAATCATAATCATAATCATAATCATAATCATAATCATAATCATAATCATAATCATAATCATAATCATAATCATAATCATAATCATAATCATAATCATAATCATAATCATAATCATAATCATAATCATAATCATAATCATAATCATAATCATAATCATAATCATAATCATAATCATAATCATAATCATAATCATAATCATAATCATAATCATAATCATAATCATAATCATAATCATAATCATAATCATAATCATAATCATAATCATAATCATAATCATAATCATAATCATAATCATAATCATAATCATAATCATAATCATAATCATAATCATAATCATAATCATAATCATAATCATAATCATAATCATAATCATAATCATAATCATAATCATAATCATAATCATAATCATAATCATAATCATAATCATAATCATAATCATAATCATAATCATAATCATAATCATAATCATAATCATAATCATAATCATAATCATAATCATAATCATAATCATAATCATAATCATAATCATAATCATAATCATAATCATAATCATAATCATAATCATAATCATAATCATAATCATAATCATAATCATAATCATAATCATAATCATAATCATAATCATAATCATAATCATAATCATAATCATAATCATAATCATAATCATAATCATAATCATAATCATAATCATAATCATAATCATAATCATAATCATAATCATAATCATAATCATAATCATAATCATAATCATAATCATAATCATAATCATAATCATAATCATAATCATAATCATAATCATAATCATAATCATAATCATAATCATAATCATAATCATAATCATAATCATAATCATAATCATAATCATAATCATAATCATAATCATAATCATAATCATAATCATAATCATAATCATAATCATAATCATAATCATAATCATAATCATAATCATAATCATAATCATAATCATAATCATAATCATAATCATAATCATAATCATAATCATAATCATAATCATAATCATAATCATAATCATAATCATAATCATAATCATAATCATAATCATAATCATAATCATAATCATAATCATAATCATAATCATAATCATAATCATAATCATAATCATAATCATAATCATAATCATAATCATAATCATAATCATAATCATAATCATAATCATAATCATAATCATAATCATAATCATAATCATAATCATAATCATAATCATAATCATAATCATAATCATAATCATAATCATAATCATAATCATAATCATAATCATAATCATAATCATAATCATAATCATAATCATAATCATAATCATAATCATAATCATAATCATAATCATAATCATAATCATAATCATAATCATAATCATAATCATAATCATAATCATAATCATAATCATAATCATAATCATAATCATAATCATAATCATAATCATAATCATAATCATAATCATAATCATAATCATAATCATAATCATAATCATAATCATAATCATAATCATAATCATAATCATAATCATAATCATAATCATAATCATAATCATAATCATAATCATAATCATAATCATAATCATAATCATAATCATAATCATAATCATAATCATAATCATAATCATAATCATAATCATAATCATAATCATAATCATAATCATAATCATAATCATAATCATAATCATAATCATAATCATAATCATAATCATAATCATAATCATAATCATAATCATAATCATAATCATAATCATAATCATAATCATAATCATAATCATAATCATAATCATAATCATAATCATAATCATAATCATAATCATAATCATAATCATAATCATAATCATAATCATAATCATAATCATAATCATAATCATAATCATAATCATAATCATAATCATAATCATAATCATAATCATAATCATAATCATAATCATAATCATAATCATAATCATAATCATAATCATAATCATAATCATAATCATAATCATAATCATAATCATAATCATAATCATAATCATAATCATAATCATAATCATAATCATAATCATAATCATAATCATAATCATAATCATAATCATAATCATAATCATAATCATAATCATAATCATAATCATAATCATAATCATAATCATAATCATAATCATAATCATAATCATAATCATAATCATAATCATAATCATAATCATAATCATAATCATAATCATAATCATAATCATAATCATAATCATAATCATAATCATAATCATAATCATAATCATAATCATAATCATAATCATAATCATAATCATAATCATAATCATAATCATAATCATAATCATAATCATAATCATAATCATAATCATAATCATAATCATAATCATAATCATAATCATAATCATAATCATAATCATAATCATAATCATAATCATAATCATAATCATAATCATAATCATAATCATAATCATAATCATAATCATAATCATAATCATAATCATAATCATAATCATAATCATAATCATAATCATAATCATAATCATAATCATAATCATAATCATAATCATAATCATAATCATAATCATAATCATAATCATAATCATAATCATAATCATAATCATAATCATAATCATAATCATAATCATAATCATAATCATAATCATAATCATAATCATAATCATAATCATAATCATAATCATAATCATAATCATAATCATAATCATAATCATAATCATAATCATAATCATAATCATAATCATAATCATAATCATAATCATAATCATAATCATAATCATAATCATAATCATAATCATAATCATAATCATAATCATAATCATAATCATAATCATAATCATAATCATAATCATAATCATAATCATAATCATAATCATAATCATAATCATAATCATAATCATAATCATAATCATAATCATAATCATAATCATAATCATAATCATAATCATAATCATAATCATAATCATAATCATAATCATAATCATAATCATAATCATAATCATAATCATAATCATAATCATAATCATAATCATAATCATAATCATAATCATAATCATAATCATAATCATAATCATAATCATAATCATAATCATAATCATAATCATAATCATAATCATAATCATAATCATAATCATAATCATAATCATAATCATAATCATAATCATAATCATAATCATAATCATAATCATAATCATAATCATAATCATAATCATAATCATAATCATAATCATAATCATAATCATAATCATAATCATAATCATAATCATAATCATAATCATAATCATAATCATAATCATAATCATAATCATAATCATAATCATAATCATAATCATAATCATAATCATAATCATAATCATAATCATAATCATAATCATAATCATAATCATAATCATAATCATAATCATAATCATAATCATAATCATAATCATAATCATAATCATAATCATAATCATAATCATAATCATAATCATAATCATAATCATAATCATAATCATAATCATAATCGTAATCATAATCATAATCATAATCGTAATCATAATCATAATCATAATCGTAATCATAATCATAATCATAATCATAATCATAATCATAATCATAATCATAATCATAATCATAATCATAATCATAATCATAATCATAATCATAATCATAATCATAATCATAATCATAATCATAATCATAATCATAATCATAATCATAATCATAATCATAATCATAATCATAATCATAATCATAATCATAATCATAATCATAATCATAATCATAATCATAATCATAATCATAATCATAATCATAATCATAATCATAATCATAATCATAATCATAATCATAATCATAATCATAATCATAATCATAATCATAATCATAATCATAATCATAATCATAATCATAATCATAATCATAATCATAATCATAATCATAATCATAATCATAATCATAATCATAATCATAATCATAATCATAATCATAATCATAATCATAATCATAATCATAATCATAATCATAATCATAATCATAATCATAATCATAATCATAATCATAATCATAATCATAATCATAATCATAATCATAATCATAATCATAATCATAATCATAATCATAATCATAATCATAATCATAATCATAATCATAATCATAATCATAATCATAATCATAATCATAATCATAATCATAATCATAATCATAATCATAATCATAATCATAATCATAATCATAATCATAATCATAATCATAATCATAATCATAATCATAATCATAATCATAATCATAATCATAATCATAATCATAATCATAATCATAATCATAATCATAATCATAATCATAATCATAATCATAATCATAATCATAATCATAATCATAATCATAATCATAATCATAATCATAATCATAATCATAATCATAATCATAATCATAATCATAATCATAATCATAATCATAATCATAATCATAATCATAATCATAATCATAATCATAATCATAATCATAATCATAATCATAATCATAATCATAATCATAATCATAATCATAATCATAATCATAATCATAATCATAATCATAATCATAATCATAATCATAATCATAATCATAATCATAATCATAATCATAATCATAATCATAATCATAATCATAATCATAATCATAATCATAATCATAATCATAATCATAATCATAATCATAATCATAATCATAATCATAATCATAATCATAATCATAATCATAATCATAATCATAATCATAATCATAATCATAATCATAATCATAATCATAATCATAATCATAATCATAATCATAATCATAATCATAATCATAATCATAATCATAATCATAATCATAATCATAATCATAATCATAATCATAATCATAATCATAATCATAATCATAATCATAATCATAATCATAATCATAATCATAATCATAATCATAATCATAATCATAATCATAATCATAATCATAATCATAATCATAATCATAATCATAATCATAATCATAATCATAATCATAATCATAATCATAATCATAATCATAATCATAATCATAATCATAATCATAATCATAATCATAATCATAATCATAATCATAATCATAATCATAATCATAATCATAATCATAATCATAATCATAATCATAATCATAATCATAATCATAATCATAATCATAATCATAATCATAATCATAATCATAATCATAATCATAATCATAATCATAATCATAATCATAATCATAATCATAATCATAATCATAATCATAATCATAATCATAATCATAATCATAATCATAATCATAATCATAATCATAATCATAATCATAATCATAATCATAATCATAATCATAATCATAATCATAATCATAATCATAATCATAATCATAATCATAATCATAATCATAATCATAATCATAATCATAATCATAATCATAATCATAATCATAATCATAATCATAATCATAATCATAATCATAATCATAATCATAATCATAATCATAATCATAATCATAATCATAATCATAATCATAATCATAATCATAATCATAATCATAATCATAATCATAATCATAATCATAATCATAATCATAATCATAATCATAATCATAATCATAATCATAATCATAATCATAATCATAATCATAATCATAATCATAATCATAATCATAATCATAATCATAATCATAATCATAATCATAATCATAATCATAATCATAATCATAATCATAATCATAATCATAATCATAATCATAATCATAATCATAATCATAATCATAATCATAATCATAATCATAATCATAATCATAATCATAATCATAATCATAATCATAATCATAATCATAATCATAATCATAATCATAATCATAATCATAATCATAATCATAATCATAATCATAATCATAATCATAATCATAATCATAATCATAATCATAATCATAATCATAATCATAATCATAATCATAATCATAATCATAATCATAATCATAATCATAATCATAATCATAATCATAATCATAATCATAATCATAATCATAATCATAATCATAATCATAATCATAATCATAATCATAATCATAATCATAATCATAATCATAATCATAATCATAATCATAATCATAATCATAATCATAATCATAATCATAATCATAATCATAATCATAATCATAATCATAATCATAATCATAATCATAATCATAATCATAATCATAATCATAATCATAATCATAATCATAATCATAATCATAATCATAATCATAATCATAATCATAATCATAATCATAATCATAATCATAATCATAATCATAATCATAATCATAATCATAATCATAATCATAATCATAATCATAATCATAATCATAATCATAATCATAATCATAATCATAATCATAATCATAATCATAATCATAATCATAATCATAATCATAATCATAATCATAATCATAATCATAATCATAATCATAATCATAATCATAATCATAATCATAATCATAATCATAATCATAATCATAATCATAATCATAATCATAATCATAATCATAATCATAATCATAATCATAATCATAATCATAATCATAATCATAATCATAATCATAATCATAATCATAATCATAATCATAATCATAATCATAATCATAATCATAATCATAATCATAATCATAATCATAATCATAATCATAATCATAATCATAATCATAATCATAATCATAATCATAATCATAATCATAATCATAATCATAATCATAATCATAATCATAATCATAATCATAATCATAATCATAATCATAATCATAATCATAATCATAATCATAATCATAATCATAATCATAATCATAATCATAATCATAATCATAATCATAATCATAATCATAATCATAATCATAATCATAATCATAATCATAATCATAATCATAATCATAATCATAATCATAATCATAATCATAATCATAATCATAATCATAATCATAATCATAATCATAATCATAATCATAATCATAATCATAATCATAATCATAATCATAATCATAATCATAATCATAATCATAATCATAATCATAATCATAATCATAATCATAATCATAATCATAATCATAATCATAATCATAATCATAATCATAATCATAATCATAATCATAATCATAATCATAATCATAATCATAATCATAATCATAATCATAATCATAATCATAATCATAATCATAATCATAATCATAATCATAATCATAATCATAATCATAATCATAATCATAATCATAATCATAATCATAATCATAATCATAATCATAATCATAATCATAATCATAATCATAATCATAATCATAATCATAATCATAATCATAATCATAATCATAATCATAATCATAATCATAATCATAATCATAATCATAATCATAATCATAATCATAATCATAATCATAATCATAATCATAATCATAATCATAATCATAATCATAATCATAATCATAATCATAATCATAATCATAATCATAATCATAATCATAATCATAATCATAATCATAATCATAATCATAATCATAATCATAATCATAATCATAATCATAATCATAATCATAATCATAATCATAATCATAATCATAATCATAATCATAATCATAATCATAATCATAATCATAATCATAATCATAATCATAATCATAATCATAATCATAATCATAATCATAATCATAATCATAATCATAATCATAATCATAATCATAATCATAATCATAATCATAATCATAATCATAATCATAATCATAATCATAATCATAATCATAATCATAATCATAATCATAATCATAATCATAATCATAATCATAATCATAATCATAATCATAATCATAATCATAATCATAATCATAATCATAATCATAATCATAATCATAATCATAATCATAATCATAATCATAATCATAATCATAATCATAATCATAATCATAATCATAATCATAATCATAATCATAATCATAATCATAATCATAATCATAATCATAATCATAATCATAATCATAATCATAATCATAATCATAATCATAATCATAATCATAATCATAATCATAATCATAATCATAATCATAATCATAATCATAATCATAATCATAATCATAATCATAATCATAATCATAATCATAATCATAATCATAATCATAATCATAATCATAATCATAATCATAATCATAATCATAATCATAATCATAATCATAATCATAATCATAATCATAATCATAATCATAATCATAATCATAATCATAATCATAATCATAATCATAATCATAATCATAATCATAATCATAATCATAATCATAATCATAATCATAATCATAATCATAATCATAATCATAATCATAATCATAATCATAATCATAATCATAATCATAATCATAATCATAATCATAATCATAATCATAATCATAATCATAATCATAATCATAATCATAATCATAATCATAATCATAATCATAATCATAATCATAATCATAATCATAATCATAATCATAATCATAATCATAATCATAATCATAATCATAATCATAATCATAATCATAATCATAATCATAATCATAATCATAATCATAATCATAATCATAATCATAATCATAATCATAATCATAATCATAATCATAATCATAATCATAATCATAATCATAATCATAATCATAATCATAATCATAATCATAATCATAATCATAATCATAATCATAATCATAATCATAATCATAATCATAATCATAATCATAATCATAATCATAATCATAATCATAATCATAATCATAATCATAATCATAATCATAATCATAATCATAATCATAATCATAATCATAATCATAATCATAATCATAATCATAATCATAATCATAATCATAATCATAATCATAATCATAATCATAATCATAATCATAATCATAATCATAATCATAATCATAATCATAATCATAATCATAATCATAATCATAATCATAATCATAATCATAATCATAATCATAATCATAATCATAATCATAATCATAATCATAATCATAATCATAATCATAATCATAATCATAATCATAATCATAATCATAATCATAATCATAATCATAATCATAATCATAATCATAATCATAATCATAATCATAATCATAATCATAATCATAATCATAATCATAATCATAATCATAATCATAATCATAATCATAATCATAATCATAATCATAATCATAATCATAATCATAATCATAATCATAATCATAATCATAATCATAATCATAATCATAATCATAATCATAATCATAATCATAATCATAATCATAATCATAATCATAATCATAATCATAATCATAATCATAATCATAATCATAATCATAATCATAATCATAATCATAATCATAATCATAATCATAATCATAATCATAATCATAATCATAATCATAATCATAATCATAATCATAATCATAATCATAATCATAATCATAATCATAATCATAATCATAATCATAATCATAATCATAATCATAATCATAATCATAATCATAATCATAATCATAATCATAATCATAATCATAATCATAATCATAATCATAATCATAATCATAATCATAATCATAATCATAATCATAATCATAATCATAATCATAATCATAATCATAATCATAATCATAATCATAATCATAATCATAATCATAATCATAATCATAATCATAATCATAATCATAATCATAATCATAATCATAATCATAATCATAATCATAATCATAATCATAATCATAATCATAATCATAATCATAATCATAATCATAATCATAATCATAATCATAATCATAATCATAATCATAATCATAATCATAATCATAATCATAATCATAATCATAATCATAATCATAATCATAATCATAATCATAATCATAATCATAATCATAATCATAATCATAATCATAATCATAATCATAATCATAATCATAATCATAATCATAATCATAATCATAATCATAATCATAATCATAATCATAATCATAATCATAATCATAATCATAATCATAATCATAATCATAATCATAATCATAATCATAATCATAATCATAATCATAATCATAATCATAATCATAATCATAATCATAATCATAATCATAATCATAATCATAATCATAATCATAATCATAATCATAATCATAATCATAATCATAATCATAATCATAATCATAATCATAATCATAATCATAATCATAATCATAATCATAATCATAATCATAATCATAATCATAATCATAATCATAATCATAATCATAATCATAATCATAATCATAATCATAATCATAATCATAATCATAATCATAATCATAATCATAATCATAATCATAATCATAATCATAATCATAATCATAATCATAATCATAATCATAATCATAATCATAATCATAATCATAATCATAATCATAATCATAATCATAATCATAATCATAATCATAATCATAATCATAATCATAATCATAATCATAATCATAATCATAATCATAATCATAATCATAATCATAATCATAATCATAATCATAATCATAATCATAATCATAATCATAATCATAATCATAATCATAATCATAATCATAATCATAATCATAATCATAATCATAATCATAATCATAATCATAATCATAATCATAATCATAATCATAATCATAATCATAATCATAATCATAATCATAATCATAATCATAATCATAATCATAATCATAATCATAATCATAATCATAATCATAATCATAATCATAATCATAATCATAATCATAATCATAATCATAATCATAATCATAATCATAATCATAATCATAATCATAATCATAATCATAATCATAATCATAATCATAATCATAATCATAATCATAATCATAATCATAATCATAATCATAATCATAATCATAATCATAATCATAATCATAATCATAATCATAATCATAATCATAATCATAATCATAATCATAATCATAATCATAATCATAATCATAATCATAATCATAATCATAATCATAATCATAATCATAATCATAATCATAATCATAATCATAATCATAATCATAATCATAATCATAATCATAATCATAATCATAATCATAATCATAATCATAATCATAATCATAATCATAATCATAATCATAATCATAATCATAATCATAATCATAATCATAATCATAATCATAATCATAATCATAATCATAATCATAATCATAATCATAATCATAATCATAATCATAATCATAATCATAATCATAATCATAATCATAATCATAATCATAATCATAATCATAATCATAATCATAATCATAATCATAATCATAATCATAATCATAATCATAATCATAATCATAATCATAATCATAATCATAATCATAATCATAATCATAATCATAATCATAATCATAATCATAATCATAATCATAATCATAATCATAATCATAATCATAATCATAATCATAATCATAATCATAATCATAATCATAATCATAATCATAATCATAATCATAATCATAATCATAATCATAATCATAATCATAATCATAATCATAATCATAATCATAATCATAATCATAATCATAATCATAATCATAATCATAATCATAATCATAATCATAATCATAATCATAATCATAATCATAATCATAATCATAATCATAATCATAATCATAATCATAATCATAATCATAATCATAATCATAATCATAATCATAATCATAATCATAATCATAATCATAATCATAATCATAATCATAATCATAATCATAATCATAATCATAATCATAATCATAATCATAATCATAATCATAATCATAATCATAATCATAATCATAATCATAATCATAATCATAATCATAATCATAATCATAATCATAATCATAATCATAATCATAATCATAATCATAATCATAATCATAATCATAATCATAATCATAATCATAATCATAATCATAATCATAATCATAATCATAATCATAATCATAATCATAATCATAATCATAATCATAATCATAATCATAATCATAATCATAATCATAATCATAATCATAATCATAATCATAATCATAATCATAATCATAATCATAATCATAATCATAATCATAATCATAATCATAATCATAATCATAATCATAATCATAATCATAATCATAATCATAATCATAATCATAATCATAATCATAATCATAATCATAATCATAATCATAATCATAATCATAATCATAATCATAATCATAATCATAATCATAATCATAATCATAATCATAATCATAATCATAATCATAATCATAATCATAATCATAATCATAATCATAATCATAATCATAATCATAATCATAATCATAATCATAATCATAATCATAATCATAATCATAATCATAATCATAATCATAATCATAATCATAATCATAATCATAATCATAATCATAATCATAATCATAATCATAATCATAATCATAATCATAATCATAATCATAATCATAATCATAATCATAATCATAATCATAATCATAATCATAATCATAATCATAATCATAATCATAATCATAATCATAATCATAATCATAATCATAATCATAATCATAATCATAATCATAATCATAATCATAATCATAATCATAATCATAATCATAATCATAATCATAATCATAATCATAATCATAATCATAATCATAATCATAATCATAATCATAATCATAATCATAATCATAATCATAATCATAATCATAATCATAATCATAATCATAATCATAATCATAATCATAATCATAATCATAATCATAATCATAATCATAATCATAATCATAATCATAATCATAATCATAATCATAATCATAATCATAATCATAATCATAATCATAATCATAATCATAATCATAATCATAATCATAATCATAATCATAATCATAATCATAATCATAATCATAATCATAATCATAATCATAATCATAATCATAATCATAATCATAATCATAATCATAATCATAATCATAATCATAATCATAATCATAATCATAATCATAATCATAATCATAATCATAATCATAATCATAATCATAATCATAATCATAATCATAATCATAATCATAATCATAATCATAATCATAATCATAATCATAATCATAATCATAATCATAATCATAATCATAATCATAATCATAATCATAATCATAATCATAATCATAATCATAATCATAATCATAATCATAATCATAATCATAATCATAATCATAATCATAATCATAATCATAATCATAATCATAATCATAATCATAATCATAATCATAATCATAATCATAATCATAATCATAATCATAATCATAATCATAATCATAATCATAATCATAATCATAATCATAATCATAATCATAATCATAATCATAATCATAATCATAATCATAATCATAATCATAATCATAATCATAATCATAATCATAATCATAATCATAATCATAATCATAATCATAATCATAATCATAATCATAATCATAATCATAATCATAATCATAATCATAATCATAATCATAATCATAATCATAATCATAATCATAATCATAATCATAATCATAATCATAATCATAATCATAATCATAATCATAATCATAATCATAATCATAATCATAATCATAATCATAATCATAATCATAATCATAATCATAATCATAATCATAATCATAATCATAATCATAATCATAATCATAATCATAATCATAATCATAATCATAATCATAATCATAATCATAATCATAATCATAATCATAATCATAATCATAATCATAATCATAATCATAATCATAATCATAATCATAATCATAATCATAATCATAATCATAATCATAATCATAATCATAATCATAATCATAATCATAATCATAATCATAATCATAATCATAATCATAATCATAATCATAATCATAATCATAATCATAATCATAATCATAATCATAATCATAATCATAATCATAATCATAATCATAATCATAATCATAATCATAATCATAATCATAATCATAATCATAATCATAATCATAATCATAATCATAATCATAATCATAATCATAATCATAATCATAATCATAATCATAATCATAATCATAATCATAATCATAATCATAATCATAATCATAATCATAATCATAATCATAATCATAATCATAATCATAATCATAATCATAATCATAATCATAATCATAATCATAATCATAATCATAATCATAATCATAATCATAATCATAATCATAATCATAATCATAATCATAATCATAATCATAATCATAATCATAATCATAATCATAATCATAATCATAATCATAATCATAATCATAATCATAATCATAATCATAATCATAATCATAATCATAATCATAATCATAATCATAATCATAATCATAATCATAATCATAATCATAATCATAATCATAATCATAATCATAATCATAATCATAATCATAATCATAATCATAATCATAATCATAATCATAATCATAATCATAATCATAATCATAATCATAATCATAATCATAATCATAATCATAATCATAATCATAATCATAATCATAATCATAATCATAAT
Source organism: Melophagus ovinus (assembly GCA_023089585.1). Classification (NCBI taxonomy): domain Eukaryota; kingdom Metazoa; phylum Arthropoda; class Insecta; order Diptera; family Hippoboscidae; genus Melophagus; species Melophagus ovinus. Next base: position 113,789 of record JAKKIB010000017.1, read on the forward strand.
CATAATCATAATCATAATCATAATCATAATCATAATCATAATCATAATCATAATCATAATCATAATCATAATCATAATCATAATCATAATCATAATCATAATCATAATCATAATCATAATCATAATCATAATCATAATCATAATCATAATCATAATCATAATCATAATCATAATCATAATCATAATCATAATCATAATCATAATCATAATCATAATCATAATCATAATCATAATCATAATCATAATCATAATCATAATCATAATCATAATCATAATCATAATCATAATCATAATCATAATCATAATCATAATCATAATCATAATCATAATCATAATCATAATCATAATCATAATCATAATCATAATCATAATCATAATCATAATCATAATCATAATCATAATCATAATCATAATCATAATCATAATCATAATCATAATCATAATCATAATCATAATCATAATCATAATCATAATCATAATCATAATCATAATCATAATCATAATCATAATCATAATCATAATCATAATCATAATCATAATCATAATCATAATCATAATCATAATCATAATCATAATCATAATCATAATCATAATCATAATCATAATCATAATCATAATCATAATCATAATCATAATCATAATCATAATCATAATCATAATCATAATCATAATCATAATCATAATCATAATCATAATCATAATCATAATCATAATCATAATCATAATCATAATCATAATCATAATCATAATCATAATCATAATCATAATCATAATCATAATCATAATCATAATCATAATCATAATCATAATCATAATCATAATCATAATCATAATCATAATCATAATCATAATCATAATCATAATCATAATCATAATCATAATCATAATCATAATCATAATCATAATCATAATCATAATCATAATCATAATCATAATCATAATCATAATCATAATCATAATCATAATCATAATCATAATCATAATCATAATCATAATCATAATCATAATCATAATCATAATCATAATCATAATCATAATCATAATCATAATCATAATCATAATCATAATCATAATCATAATCATAATCATAATCATAATCATAATCATAATCATAATCATAATCATAATCATAATCATAATCATAATCATAATCATAATCATAATCATAATCATAATCATAATCATAATCATAATCATAATCATAATCATAATCATAATCATAATCATAATCATAATCATAATCATAATCATAATCATAATCATAATCATAATCATAATCATAATCATAATCATAATCATAATCATAATCATAATCATAATCATAATCATAATCATAATCATAATCATAATCATAATCATAATCATAATCATAATCATAATCATAATCATAATCATAATCATAATCATAATCATAATCATAATCATAATCATAATCATAATCATAATCATAATCATAATCATAATCATAATCATAATCATAATCATAATCATAATCATAATCATAATCATAATCATAATCATAATCATAATCATAATCATAATCATAATCATAATCATAATCATAATCATAATCATAATCATAATCATAATCATAATCATAATCATAATCATAATCATAATCATAATCATAATCATAATCATAATCATAATCATAATCATAATCATAATCATAATCATAATCATAATCATAATCATAATCATAATCATAATCATAATCATAATCATAATCATAATCATAATCATAATCATAATCATAATCATAATCATAATCATAATCATAATCATAATCATAATCATAATCATAATCATAATCATAATCATAATCATAATCATAATCATAATCATAATCATAATCATAATCATAATCATAATCATAATCATAATCATAATCATAATCATAATCATAATCATAATCATAATCATAATCATAATCATAATCATAATCATAATCATAATCATAATCATAATCATAATCATAATCATAATCATAATCATAATCATAATCATAATCATAATCATAATCATAATCATAATCATAATCATAATCATAATCATAATCATAATCATAATCATAATCATAATCATAATCATAATCATAATCATAATCATAATCATAATCATAATCATAATCATAATCATAATCATAATCATAATCATAATCATAATCATAATCATAATCATAATCATAATCATAATCATAATCATAATCATAATCATAATCATAATCATAATCATAATCATAATCATAATCATAATCATAATCATAATCATAATCATAATCATAATCATAATCATAATCATAATCATAATCATAATCATAATCATAATCATAATCATAATCATAATCATAATCATAATCATAATCATAATCATAATCATAATCATAATCATAATCATAATCATAATCATAATCATAATCATAATCATAATCATAATCATAATCATAATCATAATCATAATCATAATCATAATCATAATCATAATCATAATCATAATCATAATCATAATCATAATCATAATCATAATCATAATCATAATCATAATCATAATCATAATCATAATCATAATCATAATCATAATCATAATCATAATCATAATCATAATCATAATCATAATCATAATCATAATCATAATCATAATCATAATCATAATCATAATCATAATCATAATCATAATCATAATCATAATCATAATCATAATCATAATCATAATCATAATCATAATCATAATCATAATCATAATCATAATCATAATCATAATCATAATCATAATCATAATCATAATCATAATCATAATCATAATCATAATCATAATCATAATCATAATCATAATCATAATCATAATCATAATCATAATCATAATCATAATCATAATCATAATCATAATCATAATCATAATCATAATCATAATCATAATCATAATCATAATCATAATCATAATCATAATCATAATCATAATCATAATCATAATCATAATCATAATCATAATCATAATCATAATCATAATCATAATCATAATCATAATCATAATCATAATCATAATCATAATCATAATCATAATCATAATCATAATCATAATCATAATCATAATCATAATCATAATCATAATCATAATCATAATCATAATCATAATCATAATCATAATCATAATCATAATCATAATCATAATCATAATCATAATCATAATCATAATCATAATCATAATCATAATCATAATCATAATCATAATCATAATCATAATCATAATCATAATCATAATCATAATCATAATCATAATCATAATCATAATCATAATCATAATCATAATCATAATCATAATCATAATCATAATCATAATCATAATCATAATCATAATCATAATCATAATCATAATCATAATCATAATCATAATCATAATCATAATCATAATCATAATCATAATCATAATCATAATCATAATCATAATCATAATCATAATCATAATCATAATCATAATCATAATCATAATCATAATCATAATCATAATCATAATCATAATCATAATCATAATCATAATCATAATCATAATCATAATCATAATCATAATCATAATCATAATCATAATCATAATCATAATCATAATCATAATCATAATCATAATCATAATCATAATCATAATCATAATCATAATCATAATCATAATCATAATCATAATCATAATCATAATCATAATCATAATCATAATCATAATCATAATCATAATCATAATCATAATCATAATCATAATCATAATCATAATCATAATCATAATCATAATCATAATCATAATCATAATCATAATCATAATCATAATCATAATCATAATCATAATCATAATCATAATCATAATCATAATCATAATCATAATCATAATCATAATCATAATCATAATCATAATCATAATCATAATCATAATCATAATCATAATCATAATCATAATCATAATCATAATCATAATCATAATCATAATCATAATCATAATCATAATCATAATCATAATCATAATCATAATCATAATCATAATCATAATCATAATCATAATCATAATCATAATCATAATCATAATCATAATCATAATCATAATCATAATCATAATCATAATCATAATCATAATCATAATCATAATCATAATCATAATCATAATCATAATCATAATCATAATCATAATCATAATCATAATCATAATCATAATCATAATCATAATCATAATCATAATCATAATCATAATCATAATCATAATCATAATCATAATCATAATCATAATCATAATCATAATCATAATCATAATCATAATCATAATCATAATCATAATCATAATCATAATCATAATCATAATCATAATCATAATCATAATCATAATCATAATCATAATCATAATCATAATCATAATCATAATCATAATCATAATCATAATCATAATCATAATCATAATCATAATCATAATCATAATCATAATCATAATCATAATCATAATCATAATCATAATCATAATCATAATCATAATCATAATCATAATCATAATCATAATCATAATCATAATCATAATCATAATCATAATCATAATCATAATCATAATCATAATCATAATCATAATCATAATCATAATCATAATCATAATCATAATCATAATCATAATCATAATCATAATCATAATCATAATCATAATCATAATCATAATCATAATCATAATCATAATCATAATCATAATCATAATCATAATCATAATCATAATCATAATCATAATCATAATCATAATCATAATCATAATCATAATCATAATCATAATCATAATCATAATCATAATCATAATCATAATCATAATCATAATCATAATCATAATCATAATCATAATCATAATCATAATCATAATCATAATCATAATCATAATCATAATCATAATCATAATCATAATCATAATCATAATCATAATCATAATCATAATCATAATCATAATCATAATCATAATCATAATCATAATCATAATCATAATCATAATCATAATCATAATCATAATCATAATCATAATCATAATCATAATCATAATCATAATCATAATCATAATCATAATCATAATCATAATCATAATCATAATCATAATCATAATCATAATCATAATCATAATCATAATCATAATCATAATCATAATCATAATCATAATCATAATCATAATCATAATCATAATCATAATCATAATCATAATCATAATCATAATCATAATCATAATCATAATCATAATCATAATCATAATCATAATCATAATCATAATCATAATCATAATCATAATCATAATCATAATCATAATCATAATCATAATCATAATCATAATCATAATCATAATCATAATCATAATCATAATCATAATCATAATCATAATCATAATCATAATCATAATCATAATCATAATCATAATCATAATCATAATCATAATCATAATCATAATCATAATCATAATCATAATCATAATCATAATCATAATCATAATCATAATCATAATCATAATCATAATCATAATCATAATCATAATCATAATCATAATCATAATCATAATCATAATCATAATCATAATCATAATCATAATCATAATCATAATCATAATCATAATCATAATCATAATCATAATCATAATCATAATCATAATCATAATCATAATCATAATCATAATCATAATCATAATCATAATCATAATCATAATCATAATCATAATCATAATCATAATCATAATCATAATCATAATCATAATCATAATCATAATCATAATCATAATCATAATCATAATCATAATCATAATCATAATCATAATCATAATCATAATCATAATCATAATCATAATCATAATCATAATCATAATCATAATCATAATCATAATCATAATCATAATCATAATCATAATCATAATCATAATCATAATCATAATCATAATCATAATCATAATCATAATCATAATCATAATCATAATCATAATCATAATCATAATCATAATCATAATCGTAATCATAATCATAATCATAATCATAATCATAATCATAATCATAATCATAATCATAATCATAATCATAATCATAATCATAATCATAATCATAATCATAATCATAATCATAATCATAATCATAATCATAATCATAATCATAATCATAATCATAATCATAATCATAATCATAATCATAATCATAATCATAATCATAATCATAATCATAATCATAATCATAATCATAATCATAATCATAATCATAATCATAATCATAATCATAATCATAATCATAATCATAATCATAATCATAATCATAATCATAATCATAATCATAATCATAATCATAATCATAATCATAATCATAATCATAATCATAATCATAATCATAATCATAATCATAATCATAATCATAATCATAATCATAATCATAATCATAATCATAATCATAATCATAATCATAATCATAATCATAATCATAATCATAATCATAATCATAATCATAATCATAATCATAATCATAATCATAATCATAATCATAATCATAATCATAATCATAATCATAATCATAATCATAATCATAATCATAATCATAATCATAATCATAATCATAATCATAATCATAATCATAATCATAATCATAATCATAATCATAATCATAATCATAATCATAATCATAATCATAATCATAATCATAATCATAATCATAATCATAATCATAATCATAATCATAATCATAATCATAATCATAATCATAATCATAATCATAATCATAATCATAATCATAATCATAATCATAATCATAATCATAATCATAATCATAATCATAATCATAATCATAATCATAATCATAATCATAATCATAATCATAATCATAATCATAATCATAATCATAATCATAATCATAATCATAATCATAATCATAATCATAATCATAATCATAATCATAATCATAATCATAATCATAATCATAATCATAATCATAATCATAATCATAATCATAATCATAATCATAATCATAATCATAATCATAATCATAATCATAATCATAATCATAATCATAATCATAATCATAATCATAATCATAATCATAATCATAATCATAATCATAATCATAATCATAATCATAATCATAATCATAATCATAATCATAATCATAATCATAATCATAATCATAATCATAATCATAATCATAATCATAATCATAATCATAATCATAATCATAATCATAATCATAATCATAATCATAATCATAATCATAATCATAATCATAATCATAATCATAATCATAATCATAATCATAATCATAATCATAATCATAATCATAATCATAATCATAATCATAATCATAATCATAATCATAATCATAATCATAATCATAATCATAATCATAATCATAATCATAATCATAATCATAATCATAATCATAATCATAATCATAATCATAATCATAATCATAATCATAATCATAATCATAATCATAATCATAATCATAATCATAATCATAATCATAATCATAATCATAATCATAATCATAATCATAATCATAATCATAATCATAATCATAATCATAATCATAATCATAATCATAATCATAATCATAATCATAATCATAATCATAATCATAATCATAATCATAATCATAATCATAATCATAATCATAATCATAATCATAATCATAATCATAATCATAATCATAATCATAATCATAATCATAATCATAATCATAATCATAATCATAATCATAATCATAATCATAATCATAATCATAATCATAATCATAATCATAATCATAATCATAATCATAATCATAATCATAATCATAATCATAATCATAATCATAATCATAATCATAATCATAATCATAATCATAATCATAATCATAATCATAATCATAATCATAATCATAATCATAATCATAATCATAATCATAATCATAATCATAATCATAATCATAATCATAATCATAATCATAATCATAATCATAATCATAATCATAATCATAATCATAATCATAATCATAATCATAATCATAATCATAATCATAATCATAATCATAATCATAATCATAATCATAATCATAATCATAATCATAATCATAATCATAATCATAATCATAATCATAATCATAATCATAATCATAATCATAATCATAATCATAATCATAATCATAATCATAATCATAATCATAATCATAATCATAATCATAATCATAATCATAATCATAATCATAATCATAATCATAATCATAATCATAATCATAATCATAATCATAATCATAATCATAATCATAATCATAATCATAATCATAATCATAATCATAATCATAATCATAATCATAATCATAATCATAATCATAATCATAATCATAATCATAATCATAATCATAATCATAATCATAATCATAATCATAATCATAATCATAATCATAATCATAATCATAATCATAATCATAATCATAATCATAATCATAATCATAATCATAATCATAATCATAATCATAATCATAATCATAATCATAATCATAATCATAATCATAATCATAATCATATAATCATAATCATAATCATAATCATAATCATAATCATAATCATAATCATAATCATAATCATAATCATAATCATAATCATAATCATAATCATAATCATAATCATAATCATAATCATAATCATAATCATAATCATAATCATAATCATAATCATAATCATAATCATAATCATAATCATAATCATAATCATAATCATAATCATAATCATAATCATAATCATAATCATAATCATAATCATAATCATAATCATAATCATAATCATAATCATAATCATAATCATAATCATAATCATAATCATAATCATAATCATAATCATAATCATAATCATAATCATAATCATAATCATAATCATAATCATAATCATAATCATAATCATAATCATAATCATAATCATAATCATAATCATAATCATAATCATAATCATAATCATAATCATAATCATAATCATAATCATAATCATAATCATAATCATAATCATAATCATAATCATAATCATAATCATAATCATAATCATAATCATAATCATAATCATAATCATAATCATAATCATAATCATAATCATAATCATAATCATAATCATAATCATAATCATAATCATAATCATAATCATAATCATAATCATAATCATAATCATAATCATAATCATAATCATAATCATAATCATAATCATAATCATAATCATAATCATAATCATAATCATAATCATAATCATAATCATAATCATAATCATAATCATAATCATAATCATAATCATAATCATAATCATAATCATAATCATAATCATAATCATAATCATAATCATAATCATAATCATAATCATAATCATAATCATAATCATAATCATAATCATAATCATAATCATAATCATAATCATAATCATAATCATAATCATAATCATAATCATAATCATAATCATAATCATAATCATAATCATAATCATAATCATAATCATAATCATAATCATAATCATAATCATAATCATAATCATAATCATAATCATAATCATAATCATAATCATAATCATAATCATAATCATAATCATAATCATAATCATAATCATAATCATAATCATAATCATAATCATAATCATAATCATAATCATAATCATAATCATAATCATAATCATAATCATAATCATAATCATAATCATAATCATAATCATAATCATAATCATAATCATAATCATAATCATAATCATAATCATAATCATAATCATAATCATAATCATAATCATAATCATAATCATAATCATAATCATAATCATAATCATAATCATAATCATAATCATAATCATAATCATAATCATAATCATAATCATAATCATAATCATAATCATAATCATAATCATAATCATAATCATAATCATAATCATAATCATAATCATAATCATAATCATAATCATAATCATAATCATAATCATAATCATAATCATAATCATAATCATAATCATAATCATAATCATAATCATAATCATAATCATAATCATAATCATAATCATAATCATAATCATAATCATAATCATAATCATAATCATAATCATAATCATAATCATAATCATAATCATAATCATAATCATAATCATAATCATAATCATAATCATAATCATAATCATAATCATAATCATAATCATAATCATAATCATAATCATAATCATAATCATAATCATAATCATAATCATAATCATAATCATAATCATAATCATAATCATAATCATAATCATAATCATAATCATAATCATAATCATAATCATAATCATAATCATAATCATAATCATAATCATAATCATAATCATAATCATAATCATAATCATAATCATAATCATAATCATAATCATAATCATAATCATAATCATAATCATAATCATAATCATAATCATAATCATAATCATAATCATAATCATAATCATAATCATAATCATAATCATAATCATAATCATAATCATAATCATAATCATAATCATAATCATAATCATAATCATAATCATAATCATAATCATAATCATAATCATAATCATAATCATAATCATAATCATAATCATAATCATAATCATAATCATAATCATAATCATAATCATAATCATAATCATAATCATAATCATAATCATAATCATAATCATAATCATAATCATAATCATAATCATAATCATAATCATAATCATAATCATAATCATAATCATAATCATAATCATAATCATAATCATAATCATAATCATAATCATAATCATAATCATAATCATAATCATAATCATAATCATAATCATAATCATAATCATAATCATAATCATAATCATAATCATAATCATAATCATAATCATAATCATAATCATAATCATAATCATAATCATAATCATAATCATAATCATAATCATAATCATAATCATAATCATAATCATAATCATAATCATAATCATAATCATAATCATAATCATAATCATAATCATAATCATAATCATAATCATAATCATAATCATAATCATAATCATAATCATAATCATAATCATAATCATAATCATAATCATAATCATAATCATAATCATAATCATAATCATAATCATAATCATAATCATAATCATAATCATAATCATAATCATAATCATAATCATAATCATAATCATAATCATAATCATAATCATAATCATAATCATAATCATAATCATAATCATAATCATAATCATAATCATAATCATAATCATAATCATAATCATAATCATAATCATAATCATAATCATAATCATAATCATAATCATAATCATAATCATAATCATAATCATAATCATAATCATAATCATAATCATAATCATAATCATAATCATAATCATAATCATAATCATAATCATAATCATAATCATAATCATAATCATAATCATAATCATAATCATAATCATAATCATAATCATAATCATAATCATAATCATAATCATAATCATAATCATAATCATAATCATAATCATAATCATAATCATAATCATAATCATAATCATAATCATAATCATAATCATAATCATAATCATAATCATAATCATAATCATAATCATAATCATAATCATAATCATAATCATAATCATAATCATAATCATAATCATAATCATAATCATAATCATAATCATAATCATAATCATAATCATAATCATAATCATAATCATAATCATAATCATAATCATAATCATAATCATAATCATAATCATAATCATAATCATAATCATAATCATAATCATAATCATAATCATAATCATAATCATAATCATAATCATAATCATAATCATAATCATAATCATAATCATAATCATAATCATAATCATAATCATAATCATAATCATAATCATAATCATAATCATAATCATAATCATAATCATAATCATAATCATAATCATAATCATAATCATAATCATAATCATAATCATAATCATAATCATAATCATAATCATAATCATAATCATAATCATAATCATAATCATAATCATAATCATAATCATAATCATAATCATAATCATAATAATAAATCATAATCATAATCATAATCATAATCATAATCATAATCATAATCATAATCATCATCAATCATAATCATAATCATAATCATAATCATAATCATAATCATAATCATAATCATAATCATAATCATAATCATAATCATAATCATAATCATAATCATAATCATAATCATAATCATAATCATAATCATAATCATAATCATAATCATAATCATAATCATAATCATAATCATAATCATAATCATAATCATAATCATAATCATAATCATAATCATAATCATAATCATAATCATAATCATAATCATAATCATAATCATAATCATAATCATAATCATAATCATAATCATAATCATAATCATAATCATAATCATAATCATAATCATAATCATAATCATAATCATAATCATAATCATAATCATAATCATAATCATAATCATAATCATAATCATAATCATAATCATAATCATAATCATAATCATAATCATAATCATAATCATAATCATAATCATAATCATAATCATAATCATAATCATAATCATAATCATAATCATAATCATAATCATAATCATAATCATAATCATAATCATAATCATAATCATAATCATAATCATAATCATAATCATAATCATAATCATAATCATAATCATAATCATAATCATAATCATAATCATAATCATAATCATAATCATAATCATAATCATAATCATAATCATAATCATAATCATAATCATAATCATAATCATAATCATAATCATAATCATAATCATAATCATAATCATAATCATAATCATAATCATAATCATAATCATAATCATAATCATAATCATAATCATAATCATAATCATAATCATAATCATAATCATAATCATAATCATAATCATAATCATAATCATAATCATAATCATAATCATAATCATAATCATAATCATAATCATAATCATAATCATAATCATAATCATAATCATAATCATAATCATAATCATAATCATAATCATAATCATAATCATAATCATAATCATAATCATAATCATAATCATAATCATAATCATAATCATAATCATAATCATAATCATAATCATAATCATAATCATAATCATAATCATAATCATAATCATAATCATAATCATAATCATAATCATAATCATAATCATAATCATAATCATAATCATAATCATAATCATAATCATAATCATAATCATAATCATAATCATAATCATAATCATAATCATAATCATAATCATAATCATAATCATAATCATAATCATAATCATAATCATAATCATAATCATAATCATAATCATAATCATAATCATAATCATAATCATAATCATAATCATAATCATAATCATAATCATAATCATAATCATAATCATAATCATAATCATAATCATAATCATAATCATAATCATAATCATAATCATAATCATAATCATAATCATAATCATAATCATAATCATAATCATAATCATAATCATAATCATAATCATAATCATAATCATAATCATAATCATAATCATAATCATAATCATAATCATAATCATAATCGTAATCATAATCATAATCATAATCATAATCATAATCATAATCATAATCGTAATCATAATCATAATCATAATCATAATCATAATCGTAATCATAATCGTAATCATAATCGTAATCATAATCGTAATCATAATCATAATCATAATCAATCATAATCATAATCATAATCGTAATCATAATCATAATCATAATCATAATCATAATCATAATCATAATCATAATCATAATCATAATCATAATCATAATCGTAATCATAATCATAATCATAATCGTAATCATAATCGTAATCATAATCATAATCATAATCATAATCATAATCATAATCATAATCATAATCATAATCATAATCATAATCATAATCATAATCATAATCATAATCATAATCATAATCATAATCATAATCATAATCATAATCATAATCATAATCATAATCATAATCATAATCATAATCATAATCATAATCATAATCATAATCATAATCATAATCATAATCATAATCATAATCATAATCATAATCATAATCATAATCATAATCATAATCATAATCATAATCATAATCATAATCATAATCATAATCATAATCATAATCATAATCATAATCATAATCATAATCATAATCATAATCATAATCATAATCATAATCATAATCATAATCATAATCATAATCATAATCATAATCATAATCATAATCATAATCATAATCATAATCATAATCATAATCATAATCATAATCATAATCATAATCATAATCATAATCATAATCATAATCATAATCATAATCATAATCATAATCATAATCATAATCATAATCATAATCATAATCATAATCATAATCATAATCATAATCATAATCATAATCATAATCATAATCATAATCATAATCATAATCATAATCATAATCATAATCATAATCATAATCATAATCATAATCATAATCATAATCATAATCATAATCATAATCATAATCATAATCATAATCATAATCATAATCATAATCATAATCATAATCATAATCATAATCATAATCATAATCATAATCATAATCATAATCATAATCATAATCATAATCATAATCATAATCATAATCATAATCATAATCATAATCATAATCATAATCATAATCATAATCATAATCATAATCATAATCATAATCATAATCATAATCATAATCATAATCATAATCATAATCATAATCATAATCATAATCATAATCATAATCATAATCATAATCATAATCATAATCATAATCATAATCATAATCATAATCATAATCATAATCATAATCATAATCATAATCATAATCATAATCATAATCATAATCATAATCATAATCATAATCATAATCATAATCATAATCATAATCATAATCATAATCATAATCATAATCATAATCATAATCATAATCATAATCATAATCATAATCATAATCATAATCATAATCATAATCATAATCATAATCATAATCATAATCATAATCATAATCATAATCATAATCATAATCATAATCATAATCATAATCATAATCATAATCATAATCATAATCATAATCATAATCATAATCATAATCATAATCATAATCATAATCATAATCATAATCATAATCATAATCATAATCATAATCATAATCATAATCATAATCATAATCATAATCATAATCATAATCATAATCATAATCATAATCATAATCATAATCATAATCATAATCATAATCATAATCATAATCATAATCATAATCATAATCATAATCATAATCATAATCATAATCATAATCATAATCATAATCATAATCATAATCATAATCATAATCATAATCATAATCATAATCATAATCATAATCATAATCATAATCATAATCATAATCATAATCATAATCATAATCATAATCATAATCATAATCATAATCATAATCATAATCATAATCATAATCATAATCATAATCATAATCATAATCATAATCATAATCATAATCATAATCATAATCATAATCATAATCATAATCATAATCATAATCATAATCATAATCATAATCATAATCATAATCATAATCATAATCATAATCATAATCATAATCATAATCATAATCATAATCATAATCATAATCATAATCATAATCATAATCATAATCATAATCATAATCATAATCATAATCATAATCATAATCATAATCATAATCATAATCATAATCATAATCATAATCATAATCATAATCATAATCATAATCATAATCATAATCATAATCATAATCATAATCATAATCATAATCATAATCATAATCATAATCATAATCATAATCATAATCATAATCATAATCATAATCATAATCATAATCATAATCATAATCATAATCATAATCATAATCATAATCATAATCATAATCATAATCATAATCATAATCATAATCATAATCATAATCATAATCATAATCATAATCATAATCATAATCATAATCATAATCATAATCATAATCATAATCATAATCATAATCATAATCATAATCATAATCATAATCATAATCATAATCATAATCATAATCATAATCATAATCATAATCATAATCATAATCATAATCATAATCATAATCATAATCATAATCATAATCATAATCATAATCATAATCATAATCATAATCATAATCATAATCATAATCATAATCATAATCATAATCATAATCATAATCATAATCATAATCATAATCATAATCATAATCATAATCATAATCATAATCATAATCATAATCATAATCATAATCATAATCATAATCATAATCATAATCATAATCATAATCATAATCATAATCATAATCATAATCATAATCATAATCATAATCATAATCATAATCATAATCATAATCATAATCATAATCATAATCATAATCATAATCATAATCATAATCATAATCATAATCATAATCATAATCATAATCATAATCATAATCATAATCATAATCATAATCATAATCATAATCATAATCATAATCATAATCATAATCATAATCATAATCATAATCATAATCATAATCATAATCATAATCATAATCATAATCATAATCATAATCATAATCATAATCATAATCATAATCATAATCATAATCATAATCATAATCATAATCATAATCATAATCATAATCATAATCATAATCATAATCATAATCATAATCATAATCATAATCATAATCATAATCATAATCATAATCATAATCATAATCATAATCATAATCATAATCATAATCATAATCATAATCATAATCATAATCATAATCATAATCATAATCATAATCATAATCATAATCATAATCATAATCATAATCATAATCATAATCATAATCATAATCATAATCATAATCATAATCATAATCATAATCATAATCATAATCATAATCATAATCATAATCATAATCATAATCATAATCATAATCATAATCATAATCATAATCATAATCATAATCATAATCATAATCATAATCATAATCATAATCATAATCATAATCATAATCATAATCATAATCATAATCATAATCATAATCATAATCATAATCATAATCATAATCATAATCATAATCATAATCATAATCATAATCATAATCATAATCATAATCATAATCATAATCATAATCATAATCATAATCATAATCATAATCATAATCATAATCATAATCATAATCATAATCATAATCATAATCATAATCATAATCATAATCATAATCATAATCATAATCATAATCATAATCATAATCATAATCATAATCATAATCATAATCATAATCATAATCATAATCATAATCATAATCATAATCATAATCATAATCATAATCATAATCATAATCATAATCATAATCATAATCATAATCATAATCATAATCATAATCATAATCATAATCATAATCATAATCATAATCATAATCATAATCATAATCATAATCATAATCATAATCATAATCATAATCATAATCATAATCATAATCATAATCATAATCATAATCATAATCATAATCATAATCATAATCATAATCATAATCATAATCATAATCATAATCATAATCATAATCATAATCATAATCATAATCATAATCATAATCATAATCATAATCATAATCATAATCATAATCATAATCATAATCATAATCATAATCATAATCATAATCATAATCATAATCATAATCATAATCATAATCATAATCATAATCATAATCATAATCATAATCATAATCATAATCATAATCATAATCATAATCATAATCATAATCATAATCATAATCATAATCATAATCATAATCATAATCATAATCATAATCATAATCATAATCATAATCATAATCATAATCATAATCATAATCATAATCATAATCATAATCATAATCATAATCATAATCATAATCATAATCATAATCATAATCATAATCATAATCATAATCATAATCATAATCATAATCATAATCATAATCATAATCATAATCATAATCATAATCATAATCATAATCATAATCATAATCATAATCATAATCATAATCATAATCATAATCATAATCATAATCATAATCATAATCATAATCATAATCATAATCATAATCATAATCATAATCATAATCATAATCATAATCATAATCATAATCATAATCATAATCATAATCATAATCATAATCATAATCATAATCATAATCATAATCATAATCATAATCATAATCATAATCATAATCATAATCATAATCATAATCATAATCATAATCATAATCATAATCATAATCATAATCATAATCATAATCATAATCATAATCATAATCATAATCATAATCATAATCATAATCATAATCATAATCATAATCATAATCATAATCATAATCATAATCATAATCATAATCATAATCATAATCATAATCATAATCATAATCATAATCATAATCATAATCATAATCATAATCATAATCATAATCATAATCATAATCATAATCATAATCATAATCATAATCATAATCATAATCATAATCATAATCATAATCATAATCATAATCATAATCATAATCATAATCATAATCATAATCATAATCATAATCATAATCATAATCATAATCATAATCATAATCATAATCATAATCATAATCATAATCATAATCATAATCATAATCATAATCATAATCATAATCATAATCATAATCATAATCATAATCATAATCATAATCATAATCATAATCATAATCATAATCATAATCATAATCATAATCATAATCATAATCATAATCATAATCATAATCATAATCATAATCATAATCATAATCATAATCATAATCATAATCATAATCATAATCATAATCATAATCATAATCATAATCATAATCATAATCATAATCATAATCATAATCATAATCATAATCATAATCATAATCATAATCATAATCATAATCATAATCATAATCATAATCATAATCATAATCGTAATCATAATCGTAATCATAATCGTAATCATAATCGTAATCATAATCGTAATCATAATCATAATCATAATCATAATCATAATCGTAATCATAATCATAATCATAATCGTAATCATAATCATAATCATAATCATAATCATAATCATAATCATAATCATAATCATAATCATAATCATAATCATAATCATAATCATAATCATAATCATAATCATAATCATAATCATAATCATAATCATAATCATAATCATAATCATAATCATAATCATAATCATAATCATAATCATAATCATAATCATAATCATAATCATAATCATAATCATAATCATAATCATAATCATAATCATAATCATAATCATAATCATAATCATAATCATAATCATAATCATAATCATAATCATAATCATAATCATAATCATAATCATAATCATAATCATAATCATAATCATAATCATAATCATAATCATAATCATAATCATAATCATAATCATAATCATAATCATAATCATAATCATAATCATAATCATAATCATAATCATAATCATAATCATAATCATAATCATAATCATAATCATAATCATAATCATAATCATAATCATAATCATAATCATAATCATAATCATAATCATAATCATAATCATAATCATAATCATAATCATAATCATAATCATAATCATAATCATAATCATAATCATAATCATAATCATAATCATAATCATAATCATAATCATAATCATAATCATAATCATAATCATAATCATAATCATAATCATAATCATAATCATAATCATAATCATAATCATAATCATAATCATAATCATAATCATAATCATAATCATAATCATAATCATAATCATAATCATAATCATAATCATAATCATAATCATAATCATAATCATAATCATAATCATAATCATAATCATAATCATAATCATAATCATAATCATAATCATAATCATAATCATAATCATAATCATAATCATAATCATAATCATAATCATAATCATAATCATAATCATAATCATAATCATAATCATAATCATAATCATAATCATAATCATAATCATAATCATAATCATAATCATAATCATAATCATAATCATAATCATAATCATAATCATAATCATAATCATAATCATAATCATAATCATAATCATAATCATAATCATAATCATAATCATAATCATAATCATAATCATAATCATAATCATAATCATAATCATAATCATAATCATAATCATAATCATAATCATAATCATAATCATAATCATAATCATAATCATAATCATAATCATAATCATAATCATAATCATAATCATAATCATAATCATAATCATAATCATAATCATAATCATAATCATAAAATCATAATCATAATCATAATCATAATCATAATCATAATCATAATCATAATCATAATCATAATCATAATCATAATCATAATCATAATCATAATCATAATCATAATCATAATCATAATCATAATCATAATCATAATCATAATCATAATCATAATCATAATCATAATCATAATCATAATCATAATCATAATCATAATCATAATCATAATCATAATCATAATCATAATCATAATCATAATCATAATCATAATCATAATCATAATCATAATCATAATCATAATCATAATCATAATCATAATCATAATCATAATCATAATCATAATCATAATCATAATCATAATCATAATCATAATCATAATCATAATCATAATCATAATCATAATCATAATCATAATCATAATCATAATCATAATCATAATCATAATCATAATCATAATCATAATCATAATCATAATCATAATCATAATCATAATCATAATCATAATCATAATCATAATCATAATCATAATCATAATCATAATCATAATCATAATCATAATCATAATCATAATCATAATCATAATCATAATCATAATCATAATCATAATCATAATCATAATCATAATCATAATCATAATCATAATCATAATCATAATCATAATCATAATCATAATCATAATCATAATCATAATCATAATCATAATCATAATCATAATCATAATCATAATCATAATCATAATCATAATCATAATCATAATCATAATCATAATCATAATCATAATCATAATCATAATCATAATCATAATCATAATCATAATCATAATCATAATCATAATCATAATCATAATCATAATCATAATCATAATCATAATCATAATCATAATCATAATCATAATCATAATCATAATCATAATCATAATCATAATCATAATCATAATCATAATCATAATCATAATCATAATCATAATCATAATCATAATCATAATCATAATCATAATCATAATCATAATCATAATCATAATCATAATCATAATCATAATCATAATCATAATCATAATCATAATCATAATCATAATCATAATCATAATCATAATCATAATCATAATCATAATCATAATCATAATCATAATCATAATCATAATCATAATCATAATCATAATCATAATCATAATCATAATCATAATCATAATCATAATCATAATCATAATCATAATCATAATCATAATCATAATCATAATCATAATCATAATCATAATCATAATCATAATCATAATCATAATCATAATCATAATCATAATCATAATCATAATCATAATCATAATCATAATCATAATCATAATCATAATCATAATCATAATCATAATCATAATCATAATCATAATCATAATCATAATCATAATCATAATCATAATCATAATCATAATCATAATCATAATCATAATCATAATCATAATCATAATCATAATCATAATCATAATCATAATCATAATCATAATCATAATCATAATCATAATCATAATCATAATCATAATCATAATCATAATCATAATCATAATCATAATCATAATCATAATCATAATCATAATCATAATCATAATCATAATCATAATCATAATCATAATCATAATCATAATCATAATCATAATCATAATCATAATCATAATCATAATCATAATCGTAATCATAATCATAATCATAATCATAATCATAATCATAATCATAATCATAATCATAATCGTAATCATAATCATAATCATAATCATAATCATAATCATAATCATAATCATAATCATAATCATAATCATAATCATAATCATAATCATAATCATAATCATAATCATAATCATAATCATAATCATAATCATAATCATAATCATAATCATAATCATAATCATAATCATAATCATAATCATAATCATAATCATAATCATAATCATAATCATAATCATAATCATAATCATAATCATAATCATAATCATAATCATAATCATAATCATAATCATAATCATAATCATAATCATAATCATAATCATAATCATAATCATAATCATAATCATAATCATAATCATAATCATAATCATAATCATAATCATAATCATAATCATAATCATAATCATAATCATAATCATAATCATAATCATAATCATAATCATAATCATAATCATAATCATAATCATAATCATAATCATAATCATAATCATAATCATAATCATAATCATAATCATAATCATAATCATAATCATAATCATAATCATAATCATAATCATAATCATAATCATAATCATAATCATAATCATAATCATAATCATAATCATAATCATAATCATAATCATAATCGTAATCATAATCATAATCATAATCATAATCATAATCGTAATCATAATCGTAATCATAATCATAATCATAATCGTAATCATAATCGTAATCATAATCGTAATCATAATCGTAATCATAATCATAATCATAATCGTAATCATAATCGTAATCATAATCATAATCATAATCGTAATCATAATCATAATCATAATCGTAATCATAATCATAATCATAATCATAATCATAATCATAATCATAATCATAATCATAATCATAATCATAATCATAATCATAATCATAATCATAATCATAATCATAATCATAATCATAATCATAATCATAATCATAATCATAATCATAATCATAATCATAATCATAATCATAATCATAATCATAATCATAATCATAATCATAATCATAATCATAATCATAATCATAATCATAATCATAATCATAATCATAATCATAATCATAATCATAATCATAATCATAATCATAATCATAATCATAATCATAATCATAATCATAATCATAATCATAATCATAATCATAATCATAATCATAATCATAATCATAATCATAATCATAATCATAATCATAATCATAATCATAATCATAATCATAATCATAATCATAATCATAATCATAATCATAATCATAATCATAATCATAATCATAATCATAATCATAATCATAATCATAATCATAATCATAATCATAATCATAATCATAATCATAATCATAATCATAATCATAATCATAATCATAATCATAATCATAATCATAATCATAATCATAATCATAATCATAATCATAATCATAATCATAATCATAATCATAATCATAATCATAATCATAATCATAATCATAATCATAATCATAATCATAATCATAATCATAATCATAATCATAATCATAATCATAATCATAATCATAATCATAATCATAATCATAATCATAATCATAATCATAATCATAATCATAATCATAATCATAATCATAATCATAATCATAATCGTAATCATAATCATAATCATAATCATAATCATAATCATAATCATAATCATAATCATAATCATAATCATAATCATAATCATAATCATAATCATAATCATAATCATAATCATAATCATAATCATAATCATAATCATAATCATAATCATAATCATAATCATAATCATAATCATAATCATAATCATAATCATAATCATAATCATAATCATAATCATAATCATAATCATAATCATAATCATAATCATAATCATAATCATAATCATAATCATAATCATAATCATAATCATAATCATAATCATAATCATAATCATAATCATAATCATAATCATAATCATAATCATAATCATAATCATAATCATAATCATAATCATAATCATAATCATAATCATAATCATAATCATAATCATAATCATAATCATAATCATAATCATAATCATAATCATAATCATAATCATAATCATAATCATAATCATAATCATAATCATAATCATAATCATAATCATAATCATAATCATAATCATAATCATAATCATAATCATAATCATAATCATAATCATAATCATAATCATAATCATAATCATAATCATAATCATAATCATAATCATAATCATAATCATAATCATAATCATAATCATAATCATAATCATAATCATAATCATAATCATAATCATAATCATAATCATAATCATAATCATAATCATAATCATAATCATAATCATAATCATAATCATAATCATAATCATAATCATAATCATAATCATAATCATAATCATAATCATAATCATAATCATAATCATAATCATAATCATAATCATAATCATAATCATAATCATAATCATAATCATAATCATAATCATAATCATAATCATAATCATAATCATAATCATAATCATAATCATAATCATAATCATAATCATAATCATAATCATAATCATAATCATAATCATAATCATAATCATAATCATAATCATAATCATAATCATAATCATAATCATAATCATAATCATAATCATAATCATAATCATAATCATAATCATAATCATAATCATAATCATAATCATAATCATAATCATAATCATAATCATAATCATAATCATAATCATAATCATAATCATAATCATAATCATAATCATAATCATAATCATAATCATATATCATAATCATAATCATAATCATAATCATAATCATAATCATAATCATAATCATAATCATAATCATAATCATAATCATAATCATAATCATAATCATAATCATAATCATAATCATAATCATAATCATAATCATAATCATAATCATAATCATAATCATAATCATAATCATAATCATAATCATAATCATAATCATAATCATAATCATAATCATAATCATAATCATAATCATAATCATAATCATAATCATAATCATAATCATAATCATAATCATAATCATAATCATAATCATAATCATAATCATAATCATAATCATAATCATAATCATAATCATAATCATAATCATAATCATAATCATAATCATAATCATAATCATAATCATAATCATAATCATAATCATAATCATAATCATAATCATAATCATAATCATAATCATAATCATAATCATAATCATAATCATAATCATAATCATAATCATAATCATAATCATAATCATAATCATAATCATAATCATAATCATAATCATAATCATAATCATAATCATAATCATAATCATAATCATAATCATAATCATAATCATAATCATAATCATAATCATAATCATAATCATAATCATAATCATAATCATAATCATAATCATAATCATAATCATAATCATAATCATAATCATAATCATAATCATAATCATAATCATAATCATAATCATAATCATAATCATAATCATAATCATAATCATAATCATAATCATAATCATAATCATAATCATAATCATAATCATAATCATAATCATAATCATAATCATAATCATAATCATAATCATAATCATAATCATAATCATAATCATAATCATAATCATAATCATAATCATAATCATAATCATAATCATAATCATAATCATAATCATAATCATAATCATAATCATAATCATAATCATAATCATAATCATAATCATAATCATAATCATAATCATAATCATAATCATAATCATAATCATAATCATAATCATAATCATAATCATAATCATAATCATAATCATAATCATAATCATAATCATAATCATAATCATAATCATAATCATAATCATAATCATAATCATAATCATAATCATAATCATAATCATAATCATAATCATAATCATAATCATAATCATAATCATAATCATAATCATAATCATAATCATAATCATAATCATAATCATAATCATAATCATAATCATAATCATAATCATAATCATAATCATAATCATAATCATAATCATAATCATAATCATAATCATAATCATAATCATAATCATAATCATAATCATAATCATAATCATAATCATAATCATAATCATAATCATAATCATAATCATAATCATAATCATAATCATAATCATAATCATAATCATAATCATAATCATAATCATAATCATAATCATAATCATAATCATAATCATAATCATAATCATAATCATAATCATAATCATAATCATAATCATAATCATAATCATAATCATAATCATAATCATAATCATAATCATAATCATAATCATAATCATAATCATAATCATAATCATAATCATAATCATAATCATAATCATAATCATAATCATAATCATAATCATAATCATAATCATAATCATAATCATAATCATAATCATAATCATAATCATAATCATAATCATAATCATAATCATAATCATAATCATAATCATAATCATAATCATAATCATAATCATAATCATAATCATAATCATAATCATAATCATAATCATAATCATAATCATAATCATAATCATAATCATAATCATAATCATAATCATAATCATAATCATAATCATAATCATAATCATAATCATAATCATAATCATAATCATAATCATAATCATAATCATAATCATAATCATAATCATAATCATAATCATAATCATAATCATAATCATAATCATAATCATAATCATAATCATAATCATAATCATAATCATAATCATAATCATAATCATAATCA
Organism: Melophagus ovinus; assembly: GCA_023089585.1. Lineage (NCBI taxonomy): Eukaryota > Metazoa > Arthropoda > Insecta > Diptera > Hippoboscidae > Melophagus > Melophagus ovinus. The sequence continues at coordinate 140,559 of JAKKIB010000017.1, forward strand.
TAATCATAATCATAATCATAATCATAATCATAATCATAATCATAATCATAATCATAATCATAATCATAATCATAATCATAATCATAATCATAATCATAATCATAATCATAATCATAATCATAATCATAATCATAATCATAATCATAATCATAATCATAATCATAATCATAATCATAATCATAATCATAATCATAATCATAATCATAATCATAATCATAATCATAATCATAATCATAATCATAATCATAATCATAATCATAATCATAATCATAATCATAATCATAATCATAATCATAATCATAATCATAATCATAATCATAATCATAATCATAATCATAATCATAATCATAATCATAATCATAATCATAATCATAATCATAATCATAATCATAATCATAATCATAATCATAATCATAATCATAATCATAATCATAATCATAATCATAATCATAATCATAATCATAATCATAATCATAATCATAATCATAATCATAATCATAATCATAATCATAATCATAATCATAATCATAATCATAATCATAATCATAATCATAATCATAATCATAATCATAATCATAATCATAATCATAATCATAATCATAATCATAATCATAATCATAATCATAATCATAATCATAATCATAATCATAATCATAATCATAATCATAATCATAATCATAATCATAATCATAATCATAATCATAATCATAATCGTAATCATAATCGTAATCATAATCGTAATCATAATCATAATCATAATCATAATCATAATCATAATCATAATCATAATCATAATCATAATCATAATCATAATCATAATCATAATCATAATCATAATCATAATCATAATCATAATCATAATCATAATCATAATCATAATCATAATCATAATCATAATCATAATCATAATCATAATCATAATCATAATCATAATCATAATCATAATCATAATCATAATCATAATCATAATCATAATCATAATCATAATCATAATCATAATCATAATCATAATCATAATCATAATCATAATCATAATCATAATCATAATCATAATCATAATCATAATCATAATCATAATCATAATCATAATCATAATCATAATCATAATCATAATCATAATCATAATCATAATCATAATCATAATCATAATCATAATCATAATCATAATCATAATCATAATCATAATCATAATCATAATCATAATCATAATCATAATCATAATCATAATCATAATCATAATCATAATCATAATCATAATCATAATCATAATCATAATCATAATCATAATCATAATCATAATCATAATCATAATCATAATCATAATCATAATCATAATCATAATCATAATCATAATCATAATCATAATCATAATCATAATCATAATCATAATCATAATCATAATCATAATCATAATCATAATCATAATCATAATCATAATCATAATCATAATCATAATCATAATCATAATCATAATCATAATCATAATCATAATCATAATCATAATCATAATCATAATCATAATCATAATCATAATCATAATCATAATCATAATCATAATCATAATCATAATCATAATCATAATCATAATCATAATCATAATCATAATCATAATCATAATCATAATCATAATCATAATCATAATCATAATCATAATCATAATCATAATCATAATCATAATCATAATCATAATCATAATCATAATCATAATCATAATCATAATCATAATCATAATCATAATCATAATCATAATCATAATCATAATCATAATCATAATCATAATCATAATCATAATCATAATCATAATCATAATCATAATCATAATCATAATCATAATCATAATCATAATCATAATCATAATCATAATCATAATCATAATCATAATCATAATCATAATCATAATCATAATCATAATCATAATCATAATCATAATCATAATCATAATCATAATCATAATCATAATCATAATCATAATCATAATCATAATCATAATCATAATCATAATCATAATCATAATCATAATCATAATCATAATCATAATCATAATCATAATCATAATCATAATCATAATCATAATCATAATCATAATCATAATCATAATCATAATCATAATCATAATCATAATCATAATCATAATCATAATCATAATCATAATCATAATCATAATCATAATCATAATCATAATCATAATCATAATCATAATCATAATCATAATCATAATCATAATCATAATCATAATCATAATCATAATCATAATCATAATCATAATCATAATCATAATCATAATCATAATCATAATCATAATCATAATCATAATCATAATCATAATCATAATCATAATCATAATCATAATCATAATCATAATCATAATCATAATCATAATCATAATCATAATCATAATCATAATCATAATCATAATCATAATCATAATCATAATCATAATCATAATCATAATCATAATCATAATCATAATCATAATCATAATCATAATCATAATCATAATCATAATCATAATCATAATCATAATCATAATCATAATCATAATCATAATCATAATCATAATCATAATCATAATCATAATCATAATCATAATCATAATCATAATCATAATCATAATCATAATCATAATCATAATCATAATCATAATCATAATCATAATCATAATCATAATCATAATCATAATCATAATCATAATCATAATCATAATCATAATCATAATCATAATCATAATCATAATCATAATCATAATCATAATCATAATCATAATCATAATCATAATCATAATCATAATCATAATCATAATCATAATCATAATCATAATCATAATCATAATCATAATCATAATCATAATCATAATCATAATCATAATCATAATCATAATCATAATCATAATCATAATCATAATCATAATCATAATCATAATCATAATCATAATCATAATCATAATCATAATCATAATCATAATCATAATCATAATCATAATCATAATCATAATCATAATCATAATCATAATCATAATCATAATCATAATCATAATCATAATCATAATCATAATCATAATCATAATCATAATCATAATCATAATCATAATCATAATCATAATCATAATCATAATCATAATCATAATCATAATCATAATCATAATCATAATCATAATCATAATCATAATCATAATCATAATCATAATCATAATCATAATCATAATCATAATCATAATCATAATCATAATCATAATCATAATCATAATCATAATCATAATCATAATCATAATCATAATCATAATCATAATCATAATCATAATCATAATCATAATCATAATCATAATCATAATCATAATCATAATCATAATCATAATCATAATCATAATCATAATCATAATCATAATCATAATCATAATCATAATCATAATCATAATCATAATCATAATCATAATCATAATCATAATCATAATCATAATCATAATCATAATCATAATCATAATCATAATCATAATCATAATCATAATCATAATCATAATCATAATCATAATCATAATCATAATCATAATCATAATCATAATCATAATCATAATCATAATCATAATCATAATCATAATCATAATCATAATCATAATCATAATCATAATCATAATCATAATCATAATCATAATCATAATCATAATCATAATCATAATCATAATCATAATCATAATCATAATCATAATCATAATCATAATCATAATCATAATCATAATCATAATCATAATCATAATCATAATCATAATCATAATCATAATCATAATCATAATCATAATCATAATCATAATCATAATCATAATCATAATCATAATCATAATCATAATCATAATCATAATCATAATCATAATCATAATCATAATCATAATCATAATCATAATCATAATCATAATCATAATCATAATCATAATCATAATCATAATCATAATCATAATCATAATCATAATCATAATCATAATCATAATCATAATCATAATCATAATCATAATCATAATCATAATCATAATCATAATCATAATCATAATCATAATCATAATCATAATCATAATCATAATCATAATCATAATCATAATCATAATCATAATCATAATCATAATCATAATCATAATCATAATCATAATCATAATCATAATCATAATCATAATCATAATCATAATCATAATCATAATCATAATCATAATCATAATCATAATCATAATCATAATCATAATCATAATCATAATCATAATCATAATCATAATCATAATCATAATCATAATCATAATCATAATCATAATCATAATCATAATCATAATCATAATCATAATCATAATCATAATCATAATCATAATCATAATCATAATCATAATCATAATCATAATCATAATCATAATCATAATCATAATCATAATCATAATCATAATCATAATCATAATCATAATCATAATCATAATCATAATCATAATCATAATCATAATCATAATCATAATCATAATCATAATCATAATCATAATCATAATCATAATCATAATCATAATCATAATCATAATCATAATCATAATCATAATCATAATCATAATCATAATCATAATCATAATCATAATCATAATCATAATCATAATCATAATCATAATCATAATCATAATCATAATCATAATCATAATCATAATCATAATCATAATCATAATCATAATCATAATCATAATCATAATCATAATCATAATCATAATCATAATCATAATCATAATCATAATCATAATCATAATCATAATCATAATCATAATCATAATCATAATCATAATCATAATCATAATCATAATCATAATCATAATCATAATCATAATCATAATCATAATCATAATCATAATCATAATCATAATCATAATCATAATCATAATCATAATCATAATCATAATCATAATCATAATCATAATCATAATCATAATCATAATCATAATCATAATCATAATCATAATCATAATCATAATCATAATCATAATCATAATCATAATCATAATCATAATCATAATCATAATCATAATCATAATCATAATCATAATCATAATCATAATCATAATCATAATCATAATCATAATCATAATCATAATCATAATCATAATCATAATCATAATCATAATCATAATCATAATCATAATCATAATCATAATCATAATCATAATCATAATCATAATCATAATCATAATCATAATCATAATCATAATCATAATCATAATCATAATCGTAATCATAATCATAATCATAATCATAATCATAATCATAATCATAATCGTAATCATAATCGTAATCATAATCAATCATAATCGTAATCATAATCGTAATCATAATCATAATCATAATCGTAATCATAATCATAATCATAATCATAATCATAATCATAATCATAATCATAATCATAATCATAATCATAATCATAATCATAATCATAATCATAATCATAATCATAATCGTAATCATAATCATAATCATAATCATAATCATAATCATAATCATAATCATAATCATAATCATAATCATAATCATAATCATAATCATAATCATAATCATAATCATAATCGTAATCATAATCATAATCATAATCATAATCATAATCATAATCATAATCATAATCATAATCATAATCATAATCATAATCATAATCATAATCATAATCATAATCATAATCATAATCATAATCATAATCATAATCATAATCATAATCATAATCATAATCATAATCATAATCATAATCATAATCATAATCATAATCATAATCATAATCATAATCATAATCATAATCATAATCATAATCATAATCATAATCATAATCATAATCATAATCATAATCATAATCATAATCATAATCATAATCATAATCATAATCATAATCATAATCATAATCATAATCATAATCATAATCATAATCATAATCATAATCATAATCATAATCATAATCATAATCATAATCATAATCATAATCATAATCATAATCATAATCATAATCATAATCATAATCATAATCATAATCATAATCATAATCATAATCATAATCATAATCATAATCATAATCATAATCATAATCATAATCATAATCATAATCATAATCATAATCATAATCATAATCATAATCATAATCATAATCATAATCATAATCATAATCATAATCATAATCATAATCATAATCATAATCATAATCATAATCATAATCATAATCATAATCATAATCATAATCATAATCATAATCATAATCATAATCATAATCATAATCATAATCATAATCATAATCATAATCATAATCATAATCATAATCATAATCATAATCATAATCATAATCATAATCATAATCATAATCATAATCATAATCATAATCATAATCATAATCATAATCATAATCATAATCATAATCATAATCATAATCATAATCATAATCATAATCATAATCATAATCATAATCATAATCATAATCATAATCATAATCATAATCATAATCATAATCATAATCATAATCATAATCATAATCATAATCATAATCATAATCATAATCATAATCATAATCATAATCATAATCATAATCATAATCATAATCATAATCATAATCATAATCATAATCATAATCATAATCATAATCATAATCATAATCATAATCATAATCATAATCATAATCATAATCAATCATAATCATAATCATAATCATAATCATAATCATAATCATAATCATAATCATAATCATAATCATAATCATAATCATAATCATAATCATAATCATAATCATAATCATAATCATAATCATAATCATAATCATAATCATAATCATAATCATAATCATAATCATAATCATAATCATAATCATAATCATAATCATAATCATAATCATAATCATAATCATAATCATAATCATAATCATAATCATAATCATAATCATAATCATAATCATAATCATAATCATAATCATAATCATAATCATAATCATAATCATAATCATAATCATAATCATCATAATCATAATCATAATCATAATCATAATCGTAATCATAATCATAATCATAATCGTAATCATAATCATAATCATAATCGTAATCATAATCGTAATCATAATCGTAATCATAATCGTAATCATAATCGTAATCATAATCGTAATCATAATCGTAATCATAATCATAATCATAATCATAATCATAATCGTAATCATAATCGTAATCATAATCATAATCATAATCATAATCATAATCATAATCATAATCATAATCATAATCATAATCATAATCATAATCATAATCATAATCATAATCATAATCATAATCATAATCATAATCATAATCATAATCATAATCATAATCATAATCATAATCATAATCATAATCATAATCATAATCATAATCATAATCATAATCATAATCATAATCATAATCATAATCATAATCATAATCATAATCATAATCATAATCATAATCATAATCATAATCATAATCATAATCATAATCATAATCATAATCATAATCATAATCATAATCATAATCATAATCATAATCATAATCATAATCATAATCATAATCATAATCATAATCATAATCATAATCATAATCATAATCATAATCATAATCATAATCATAATCATAATCATAATCATAATCATAATCATAATCATAATCATAATCATAATCATAATCATAATCATAATCATAATCATAATCATAATCATAATCATAATCATAATCATAATCATAATCATAATCATAATCATAATCATAATCATAATCATAATCATAATCATAATCATAATCATAATCATAATCGTAATCATAATCGTAATCATAATCGTAATCATAATCGTAATCATAATCATAATCATAATCGTAATCATAATCATAATCATAATCGTAATCATAATCGTAATCATAATCGTAATCATAATCGTAATCATAATCATAATCATAATCATAATCATAATCATAATCATAATCATAATCATAATCGTAATCATAATCATAATCATAATCGTAATCATAATCATAATCATAATCGTAATCATAATCGTAATCATAATCGTAATCATAATCGTAATCATAATCATAATCATAATCATAATCATAATCATAATCATAATCATAATCATAATCATAATCATAATCATAATCATAATCATAATCATAATCATAATCATAATCATAATCATAATCATAATCATAATCATAATCATAATCATAATCATAATCATAATCATAATCATAATCATAATCATAATCGTAATCATAATCATAATCATAATCATAATCATAATCATAATCATAATCATAATCATAATCATAATCATAATCATAATCATAATCATAATCATAATCATAATCATAATCATAATCATAATCATAATCATAATCATAATCATAATCATAATCATAATCATAATCATAATCATAATCATAATCGTAATCATAATCGTAATCATAATCGTAATCATAATCGTAATCATAATCATAATCATAATCATAATCATAATCGTAATCATAATCATAATCATAATCGTAATCATAATCATAATCATAATCATAATCATAATCATAATCATAATCATAATCATAATCATAATCATAATCATAATCATAATCATAATCATAATCATAATCATAATCATAATCATAATCATAATCATAATCATAATCATAATCATAATCGTAATCATAATCATAATCATAATCATAATCATAATCATAATCATAATCATAATCATAATCATAATCATAATCATAATCATAATCATAATCATAATCATAATCATAATCATAATCATAATCATAATCATAATCATAATCATAATCATAATCATAATCATAATCATAATCATAATCATAATCATAATCATAATCATAATCATAATCATAATCATAATCATAATCATAATCATAATCATAATCATAATCATAATCATAATCATAATCATAATCATAATCATAATCATAATCATAATCATAATCATAATCATAATCATAATCATAATCATAATCATAATCATAATCATAATCATAATCATAATCATAATCATAATCATAATCATAATCATAATCATAATCATAATCATAATCATAATCATAATCATAATCATAATCATAATCATAATCATAATCATAATCATAATCATAATCATAATCATAATCATAATCATAATCAAATCATAATCATAATCATAATCATAATCATAATCATAATCATAATCATAATCATAATCATAATCATAATCATAATCATAATCATAATCATAATCATAATCATAATCATAATCATAATCATAATCATAATCATAATCATAATCATAATCATAATCATAATCATAATCATAATCATAATCATAATCATAATCATAATCATAATCATAATCATAATCATAATCATAATCATAATCATAATCATAATCATAATCATAATCATAATCATAATCATAATCATAATCATAATCATAATCATAATCATAATCATAATCATAATCATAATCATAATCATAATCATAATCATAATCATAATCATAATCATAATCATAATCATAATCATAATCATAATCATAATCATAATCATAATCATAATCATAATCATAATCATAATCATAATCATAATCATAATCATAATCATAATCATAATCATAATCATAATCATAATCATAATCATAATCATAATCATAATCATAATCATAATCATAATCATAATCATAATCATAATCATAATCATAATCATAATCATAATCATAATCATAATCATAATCATAATCATAATCATAATCATAATCATAATCATAATCATAATCATAATCATAATCATAATCATAATCATAATCATAATCATAATCATAATCATAATCATAATCATAATCATAATCATAATCATAATCATAATCATAATCATAATCATAATCATAATCATAATCATAATCATAATCATAATCATAATCATAATCATAATCATAATCATAATCATAATCATAATCATAATCATAATCATAATCATAATCATAATCATAATCATAATCATAATCATAATCATAATCATAATCATAATCATAATCATAATCATAATCATAATCATAATCATAATCATAATCATAATCATAATCATAATCATAATCATAATCATAATCGTAATCATAATCATAATCATAATCATAATCATAATCATAATCATAATCATAATCATAATCATAATCATAATCATAATCATAATCATAATCATAATCATAATCATAATCATAATCATAATCATAATCATAATCATAATCATAATCATAATCATAATCATAATCATAATCATAATCATAATCATAATCATAATCATAATCATAATCATAATCATAATCATAATCATAATCATAATCATAATCATAATCATAATCATAATCATAATCATAATCATAATCATAATCATAATCATAATCATAATCATAATCATAATCATAATCATAATCATAATCATAATCATAATCATAATCATAATCATAATCATAATCATAATCATAATCATAATCATAATCATAATCATAATCATAATCATAATCATAATCATAATCATAATCATAATCATAATCATAATCATAATCATAATCATAATCATAATCATAATCATAATCATAATCATAATCATAATCATAATCATAATCATAATCATAATCATAATCATAATCATAATCATAATCATAATCATAATCATAATCATAATCATAATCATAATCATAATCATAATCATAATCATAATCATAATCATAATCATAATCATAATCATAATCATAATCATAATCATAATCATAATCATAATCATAATCATAATCATAATCATAATCATAATCATAATCATAATCATAATCATAATCATAATCATAATCATAATCATAATCATAATCATAATCATAATCATAATCATAATCATAATCATAATCATAATCATAATCATAATCATAATCATAATCATAATCATAATCATAATCATAATCATAATCATAATCATAATCATAATCATAATCATAATCATAATCATAATCATAATCATAATCATAATCATAATCATAATCATAATCATAATCATAATCATAATCATAATCATAATCATAATCATAATCATAATCATAATCATAATCATAATCATAATCATAATCATAATCATAATCATAATCATAATCATAATCATAATCATAATCATAATCATAATCATAATCATAATCATAATCATAATCATAATCATAATCATAATCATAATCATAATCATAATCATAATCATAATCATAATCATAATCATAATCATAATCATAATCATAATCATAATCATAATCATAATCATAATCATAATCATAATCATAATCATAATCATAATCATAATCATAATCATAATCATAATCATAATCATAATCATAATCATAATCATAATCATAATCATAATCATAATCATAATCATAATCATAATCATAATCATAATCATAATCATAATCATAATCATAATCATAATCATAATCATAATCATAATCATAATCATAATCATAATCATAATCATAATCATAATCATAATCATAATCATAATCATAATCATAATCATAATCATAATCATAATCATAATCATAATCATAATCATAATCATAATCATAATCATAATCATAATCATAATCATAATCATAATCATAATCATAATCATAATCATAATCATAATCATAATCATAATCATAATCATAATCATAATCATAATCATAATCATAATCATAATCATAATCATAATCATAATCATAATCATAATCATAATCATAATCATAATCATAATCATAATCATAATCATAATCATAATCATAATCATAATCATAATCATAATCATAATCATAATCATAATCATAATCATAATCATAATCATAATCATAATCATAATCATAATCATAATCATAATCATAATCATAATCATAATCATAATCATAATCATAATCATAATCATAATCATAATCATAATCATAATCATAATCATAATCATAATCATAATCATAATCATAATCATAATCATAATCATAATCATAATCATAATCATAATCATAATCATAATCATAATCATAATCATAATCATAATCATAATCATAATCATAATCATAATCATAATCATAATCATAATCATAATCATAATCATAATCATAATCATAATCATAATCATAATCATAATCATAATCATAATCATAATCATAATCATAATCATAATCATAATCATAATCATAATCATAATCATAATCATAATCATAATCATAATCATAATCATAATCATAATCATAATCATAATCATAATCATAATCGTAATCATAATCGTAATCATAATCGTAATCATAATCGTAATCATAATCGTAATCATAATCGTAATCATAATCATAATCATAATCGTAATCATAATCGTAATCATAATCGTAATCATAATCGTAATCATAATCGTAATCATAATCGTAATCATAATCGTAATCATAATCGTAATCATAATCATAATCATAATCATAATCATAATCGTAATCATAATCGTAATCATAATCATAATCATAATCATAATCATAATCATAATCATAATCGTAATCATAATCGTAATCATAATCGTAATCATAATCATAATCATAATCATAATCATAATCATAATCATAATCATAATCATAATCATAATCATAATCATAATCATAATCATAATCATAATCATAATCATAATCATAATCATAATCGTAATCATAATCATAATCATAATCATAATCATAATCATAATCATAATCATAATCATAATCATAATCATAATCGTAATCATAATCATAATCATAATCATAATCATAATCATAATCATAATCATAATCATAATCATAATCATAATCATAATCATAATCATAATCATAATCATAATCATAATCATAATCATAATCATAATCATAATCATAATCATAATCATAATCATAATCATAATCATAATCATAATCATAATCATAATCATAATCATAATCATAATCATAATCATAATCATAATCATAATCATAATCATAATCATAATCATAATCATAATCATAATCATAATCATAATCATAATCATAATCATAATCATAATCATAATCATAATCATAATCATAATCATAATCATAATCATAATCATAATCATAATCATAATCATAATCATAATCATAATCATAATCATAATCATAATCATAATCATAATCATAATCATAATCCTAATCATAATCATAATCATAATCATAATCATAATCATAATCATAATCATAATCATAATCATAATCATAATCATAATCATAATCATAATCATAATCATAATCATCATAATCATAATCATAATCATAATCATATAATAATCATAATCATAATCATAATCATAATCATAATCATAATCATAATCATAATCATAATCATAATCATAATCATAATCATAATCATAATCATAATCATAATCATAATCATAATCATAATCATAATCATAATCATAATCATAATCATAATCATAATCATAATCATAATCATAATCATAATCATAATCATAATCATAATCATAATCATAATCATAATCATAATCATAATCATAATCATAATCATAATCATAATCATAATCATAATCATAATCATAATCATAATCATAATCATAATCATAATCATAATCATAATCATAATCTAATCATAATCATAATCATAATCATAATCATAATCATAATCATAATCATAATCATAATCATAATCATAATCATAATCATAATCATAATCATAATCATAATCATAATCATAATCATAATCATAATCATAATCATAATCATAATCATAATCATAATCATAATCATAATCATAATCATAATCATAATCATAATCATAATCATAATCATAATCATAATCATAATCATAATCATAATCATAATCATAATCATAATCATAATCATAATCATAATCATAATCATAATCATAATCATAATCATAATCATAATCATAATCATAATCATAATCATAATCATAATCATAATCATAATCATAATCATAATCATAATCATAATCATAATCATAATCATAATCATAATCATAATCATAATCATAATCATAATCATAATCATAATCATAATCATAATCATTCATAATCATAATCATAATCATAATCATAATCATAATCATAATCATAATCATAATCATAATCAAATCATAATCATAATCATAATCATAATCATAATCATAATCATAATCATAATCATAATCATAATCATAATCTAATCATAATCAAATCATAATCATAATCATAATCATAATCATAATCATAATCATAATCATAATCATAATCATAAATCATAATCATAATCATAATCATAATCATAATCATAATCATAATCATAATCATAATCATAATCATAATCATAATCATAATCATAATCATAATCATAATCATAATCATAATCGTAATCATAATCATAATCATAATCAATAATCATAATCATAATCATAATCATAATCATAATCATAATCATAATCATAATCATAATCATAATCATAATCTAATCATAAATCATAATCATAATCATAATCATAATCATAATCATAATCATAATCATAATCATAATCATAATCATAATCATAATCATAATCATAATCGTAATCATAATCGTAATCATAATCGTAATCATAATCGTAATCATAATCGTAATCATAATCATAATCATAATCATAATCATAATCGTAATCATAATCGTAATCATAATCGTAATCATAATCGTAATCATAATCGTAATCATAATCGTAATCATAATCGTAATCATAATCGTAATCATAATCGAAATCATAATCGAAATCATAATCGTAATCATAATCGTAATCATAATCGTAATCATAATCTAATCATAATCATAATCATAATCGTAATCATAATCGTAATCATAATCGTAATCATAATCGTAATCATAATCGTAATCATAATCATAATCATAATCATAATCATAATCGAATCATAATCATAATCATAATCATAATCATAATCATAATCATAATCGTAATCATAATCGTAATCATAATCGTAATCATAATCGTAATCATAATCGTAATCATAATCGTAATCATAATCATAATCATAATCGTAATCATAATCGTAATCATAATCGTAATCATAATCATAATCATAATCATAATCATAATCATAATCATAATCATAATCATAATCATAATCATAATCATAATCATAATCATAATCATAATCATAATCATAATCATAATCATAATCATAATCATAATCATAATCATAATCATAATCATAATCATAATCATAATCGTAATCATAATCATAATCATAATCATAATCGAATATAATCGAATCATAATCATAATCATAATCATAATCATAATCATAATCATAATCATAATCATCATAATCTAATCATAATCATAATCATAATCAAATCATAATCATAATCGTAATCATAATCGTAATCATAATCGTAATCATAATCGTAATCAAAATCGTAATCATAATCGTAATCATAATCGTAATCATAATCATAATCATAATCGTAATCATAATCGTAATCATAATCGTAATCATAATCGTAATCATAATCGTAATCATAATCATAATCATAATCGTAATCATAATCATAATCATAATCATAATCATAATCATAATCGTAATCATAATCATAATCATAATCATAATCATAATCATAATCATAATCATAATCAAATCAATCATAATCATAATCATAATCATAATCATAATCAATCATAATCATAATCATAATCATAATCATAATCATAATCATAATCATAATCATAATCATAATCATAATCAATCATAATCATAATCATAATCATAATCATAATCATAATCATAATCATAATCATAATCATAATCATAATCATAATCATAATCATAATCATAATCATAATCATAATCATAATCATAATCAAATCATAATCATAATCATAATCATAATCATAATCATAATCATAATCATAATCATAATCATAATCATAATCATAATCATAATCATAATCATAATCATAATCATAATCATAATCATAATCATAATCATAATCATAATCATAATCATAATTAATATAATCATAATCATAATCATATCATAATCATAATCATAATCATAATCATAATCATAATCATAATCATAATCATAATCATAATCATAATCATAATCATAATCATAATCATAATCATAATCATAATCATAATCATAAATCATAATCATAATCATAATCATAATCATAATCATAATCATAATCATAATCATAATCATAATCATAATCATAATCATAATCATAATCATAATCATAATCATAATCATAATCATAATCATAATCATAATCATAATCATAATCATAATCATAATCATAATCGTAATCATAATCATAATCATAATCATAATCATAATCAAATCATAATCATAATCGTAATCATAATCGTAATCATAATCGAATCATAATCATAATCATAATCGTAATCATAATCATAATCATAATCATAATCATAATCGTAATCATAATCGTAATCATAATCGTAATCATAATCGTAAATCATAATCGTACAATAATCATAATCATAATCTAATCATAATCGTAATCATAATCGTAATCATAATCATAATCATAATCGTAATCATAATCGTAATCATAATCGTAATCATAATCATAATCATAATCGTAATCATAATCGTAATCATAATCGTAATCATAATCGTAATCATAATCGTAATCATAATCGTAATCATAATCATAATCATAATCATAATCATAATCATAATCATAATCGTAATCATAATCGTAATCATAATCGTAATCATAATCGTAATCATAATCGTAATCATAATCGTAATCATAATCGTAATCATAATCATAATCATAATCATAATCATAATCGTAATCATAATCGTAATCATAATCGTAATCATAATCATAATCATAATCATAAATCATACAATCATAATCATAATCATAATCATAATCATAATCATAATCATAAATCATAATCATAATCAAATCATAATCATAATCATAATCATAAATCATAATCATAATCATAATCATAATCATAATCATAATCATAATCATAATCATAATCGTAATCATAATCATAATCATAATCATAATCATAATCATAATCATAATCATAATATAATCATAATCGTAATCATAATCATAATCATAATCGTAATCATAATCATAATCATAATCATAATCATAATCGTAAATCATAATCTAATCATAATCGAAATAATCGTAATCATAATCGTAATCATAATCTAATCATAATCGTAATCATAATCGTAATCATAATCATAATCATAATCATAATCATAATCATAATCATAATCATAATCATAATCATAATCATAATCATAATCATAATCATAATCATAAATCATAATCATAATCATAATCATAATCATAATCGTAATCATAATCGTAATCATAATCATAATCATAATCGTAATCATAATCAAATCATAATCAATCATAATCTAATCATAATCGTAATCATAATCATAATCATAATCGTAATCATAATCTAATCATAATCTAATCATAATCGTAATCATAATCATAATCATAATCATAATCATAATCATAATCGTAATCATAATCGTAAATCATAATCATAATCATAATCATAATCATAATCATAATCATAATCATAATCATAATCATAATCATAATCATAATCATAATCATAATCATAATCATAATCAAATCATAATCAAATTATCATAATCAAATCATAATCTAATCATAATCATAATCATAATCATAATCATAATCAAATCATAATCATAATCATAATCATAATCATAATCATAATCATAATCATAATCATAATCATCATAATCAAATCATAATCATAATCATAATCATAATCATAATCATAATCATAATCATAATCATAATCATAATCATAATCATAATCATAATCATAATCATAATCATAAATCATAATCATAATCAAATCATAATCATAATCATAATCATAATCATAATCATAATCATAATCATAAATAATCATAATCATAATCATAATCATAATCATAATCGTAATCATAATCATAATCATAATCATAATCATAATCATAATCATAATCATAATCATAATCATAATCATAATCATAATCATAATCATAATCATAATCATAATCATAATCATAATCATAATCATAATCATAATCATAATCCTAATCATAATCATAATCATAATCATAATCATAATCATAATCATAATCATAATCATAATCATAATCATAATCATAATCATAATCATAATCATAATCATAATCATAATCATAATCATAATCATAATCATAATCATAATCATAATCATAATCATAATCATAATCATAATCATAATCATAATCATAATCATAATCATAATCATAATCATAATCATAATCATAATCATAATCATAATCATAATCAAAATCATAATTAACATAATCATAATCATAATCATAATCATAATCATAATCATAATCATAATCATAATCATAATCATAATCATAATCATAATCATAATCATAATCATAATCATAATCATAATCATAATCATAATCATAATCATAATCATATCATCCAATAATAATAAATCATAATCATAATCATAATCATAATCATAATCATAATCATAATCATAACATAATCATAATCATAATCATAATCATAATCATAATCATAATCATAATCATAATCATAATCATAAATCATAATCATCATATCATAATCATAATCATAATCATAATCATAATCATAATCATAATCATAATCATAATCATAATCATAATCATAATCGTAATCATAATCATAATCATAATCGTAATCATAATCATAATCATAATCGTAATCATAATCGTAATCATAATCATAAATCATAATCATAATCATAATCATAATCATAATCTAAATCATAATCATAATCATAATCATAATCATAATCATAATCATAATCCTAATCATAATCATAATCATAATCATAATCATAATCGTAATCATAATCGAATCATAATCGAATCATAATCATAATCATAATCGTAATCATAATCATAATCATAATCATAATCATAATCATAATCATAATCATAATCATAATCATAATCGTAATCATAATCAAAATCATAATCTCAATCATAAATCGTAATCATAATCATAATCATAATCGTAATCATAATCATAATCATAATCATAATCATAATCGAATCATAATCATAATCATAATCATAATCATAATCATAATCATAATCATAATCATAATCATAATCATAATCATAATCATAATCATAATCATAATCATAATCATAATCATAATCATAATCATAATCATATCATAATCATAATCATAATCATAAATATCATAATCATAATCATAATCATAATCATAATCATAATCATAATCATAATCATAATCATAATCATAATCATAATCATAATCCTAATCATAATCATAATCATAATCATAATCATAATCATAATCATAATCATAATCATAATCATAATCGTAATCATAATCGTAATCATAATCGTAATCATAATCATAATCATAATCGTAATCATAATCGTAATCATAATCGTAATCATATCATAATCATAATCATATCATAATCATAATCATAATCATAATCATAATCGTAATCATAATCGTAATCATAATCGTAATCATAATCATAATCATAATCATAATCATAATCATAATCATAATCATAATCATAATCATAATCATAATCATAATCATAATCATAATCATAATCATAATCATAATCATAATCATAATCATAAATCATAATCCATAATCATAATCAAATCATAATCATAATCATAATCATAATCATAATCATAATCATAATCATAATCATAATAATCATAATCATAATCATAATCATAATCATAATCAAATCATAATCATAATCATAATCATAATCATAATCATAATCATATCATAAATAATCATAATCATAATCATAATCATAATCATAATCATAATCATAATCATAATCATAATCATAATCATAATCATAATCATAATCATAATCATAATCATAATCATAATCATAATCATAATCATAAATCATAATCATAATCATAATCATAATCATAATCATAATCAATCATAATCATAATCAATCATAATCATAATCATAATCATAATCATAATCATAATCCTAATCATAATCATAATCATAATCATAATCATAATCATAATCATAATCATAATCATAATCATAATCATAATCATAATCATAATCATAATCATAATCATAATCATAATAAATCATAATCATAATCATAATCATAATCATAATCATACAATCATAATCATAATCATAATCATAATTCATAATCATAATCATAATCATAATCATAATCATAATCGTATAATCATAATCATAATCATAATCATAATCATAATCATAATCATAATCATAATCATAATCATAATCATAATCATAATCATAATCATAATCATAATCATAATCATAATCATAATCATAATCATAATCATAATCAATAATCATAATCATAATCATAATCATAATCATAATCATAATCATAATCATAAATCATAATCATAATCATAATCATAATCATAATCATAATCATAATCATAATCATAATCATAATCATAATCATAATCATAATCATAATCATAATCATAATCATAATCATAATCATAATCATAATCATAATCATAATCATAATCATAATCATAATCATAATCATAATCATAATCATAATCATAATCATAATCACATAATCATAATCATAATCATAATCATAATCATAATCATAATCATAATCATAATCATAATCATAATCATAATCATAATAATCATAATCATAATCATAATCATAATCATAATCATAATCATAATCATAATCATAATCATAATCATAATCATAATCATAATCATAATCATAATCATAATCATAATCATAATCATAATCAAATCATAATCATAATCATAATCATAATCATAATCATAATCATAATCATAATCATAATCATAATCATAATCATAATCATAATCATAATCATAATCATAATCATAATCATAATCATAATCATAATCATAATCATAATCATAATCATAATCATAATCAAATCATAATCATAAATCATAATCATAATCATAATCATAATCATAATCATAATCATAATCATAATCATAATCGTAATCATAATCATAATCATAATCTAATCATAATCGTAATCATATCTAATCATAATCATAATCATAATCATAATCATAATCGTAATCATAATCTAATCATAATCGTAATCATAAATCATAATCATAATCTAATCATAATCATAATCATAATCGTAATCATAATCATAATCATAATCATAATCATAATCATAATCATAATCATAATCATAATCATAATCATAATCGTAATCATAATCATAATCATCTAATAAATCATAATCATAATCATAATCATAATCATAATCGTAATCATAATCATAATCATAATCATAATTCATAATCATAATCATATCTAATCATAATCATAATCATAATCATAATCATAATCATAATCATAATCATAATCATAATCATAATCATAATCATAATTATCATAATCATAATCATAATCATAATCATAATCATAATCGTAATCATAATCATAATCATAATCATAACATAATCATAATCATAATCATAATCATAATCATAATCATAATCATAATCATAATCATAATCATAATCATAATCATAATCATAATCATAATCATAATCATAATCATAATCATAATCATAATCATAATCATAATCATAATCATAATCAAATCATAATCATAATCATAATCATAATCAAATCATAATCATAATCATAATCATAATCATAATCATAATCATAATCATAATCATAATCATAATCATAATCATAATCATAATCATAATCATAATCATAATCATAATCATAATCATAATCATAATCATAATCATAATCATAATCATAATCAAATCATAATCATAATCATAATCATATCATAATCATAATCATAATCATAATCATAATCATAATCATAATCATAATCATAATCATAATCATAATCATAATCAAATCATAATCATAATCATAATCATAATCATAATCATAATCATAATCATAATCATATATCATAATCATAATCATAATCATAATCATAATCAAATCATAATCAATCATAATCATAATCATAATCATAATCATAATCATAATCATAAATCATAATCATAATCATAATCATAATCATAATCATAATCATAATCAATAATCATAATCATAATCATAATCATAATCATAATCATAATCATAATCATAATCATAATCATAATCATAATCTAATCATAATCATAATCATAATCATAATCATAATCATAATCATAATCATAATCATAATCATAATCATAATCATAATCATAATCATAATCATAATCATAATCATAATCATAATCATAATCATAATCATAATCATAATCATAATCATAATCATAATCATAATCATAATCATAATCATAATCATAATCATAATCATAATCATAATCATAATCATAATCATAATCATAATCATAATCATAATCATAATCATAATCATAATCATAATCATAATCATAATCATAATCATAATCATAATCAAATCATTAATCATAATCATAATCATAATCATAATCATAATCATAATCATAATCATAATCATAATCATAATCATAATCATAATCATAATCATAATCATAATCATAATCATAATCAAATCATAATCATAATCATAATCATAATCATAATCATAAATCATAATCATAATCATAATCATAATCATAATCATAATCATAATCATAATCATAATCATAATCATAATCATAATCATAATCATAATCATAATCAATAATCATAATCATAATCATAATCATAATCATAATCATAATCATAATCATAATCATAATCATAATCATAATCATAATCATAATCATAATCATAATCATAATCATAATCATAATCATAATCATAATCATAATCATAATCATAATCATAATCATAATCATAATCATAATCATAATCATAATCATAATCATAATCATATCATAATCATAATCATAATCATAATCATAATCATAATCATAATCATAATCATAATCATAATCATAATCATAATCATAATCATAATCATAATCATAATCATAATCATAATCATAATCATAATCATAATCATAATCATAATCATAATCATAATCATAATCATAATCATAATCATAATCATAATCATAATCATAATCATAATCATAATCATAATCATAATCATAATCATAATCATAATCATAATCATAATCATAATCATAATCATAATCATAATCATAATCATAATCATAATCATAATCATAATCATAATCATAATCATAATCATAATCATAATCATAATCATAATCATAATCATAATCATAATCATAATCATAATCATAATCATAATCATAATCATAATCATAATCATAATCGTAATCATAATCATAATCATAATCATAATCATAATCGTAATCATAATCATAATCATAATCATAATCATAATCATAATCATAATCGTAATCATAATCGTAATCATAATCGAATCATATATCGTAATCATAATCGTAATCATAATCGAATCATAATCGTAATCATAATCGTAATCATAATCGTAATCATAATCGAAATCATAATCGTAATCATAATCGTAATCATAATCATAATCATAATCGTAATCATAATCATAATCATAATCGTAATCATAATCGTAATCATAATCGTAATCATAATCGTAATCATAATCAATCATAATCATAATCATAATCATAATCATAATCATAATCGTAATCATAATCGTAATCATAATCATAATAAATCATAATCATAATCATAATCATAATCATAATCATAATCATAATCATAATCATAATCGTAATCATAATCGTAATCATAATCGTAATCATAATCATAATCATAATCATAATCATAATCATAATCATAATCATAATCATAATCATAATCATAATCTAAATCATAATCATAATCATAATCACATAATCATAATCATAATCATAATCATAATCATAATCATAATCATAATCATAATCATAATCATAATCATAATCATAAATCATAATCATAATCATAATCATAATCATAATCATAATCATAATCATAATCATAATCATAATCATAATCATAATCATAATCATAATCATAATCATAATCATAATCAAAATCATAATCATAATCATAATCATAATCATAATCATAATCATAATCATAATCATAATCGTAATCATAATCATAATCATAATCATAATCGTAATCATAATCGTAATCATAATCGTAATCATAATCGTAATCATAATCATAATCATAATCATAATCATAATCGTAATCATAATCATAATCATAATCGTAATCATAATCGTAATCATAATCGTAATCATAATCGTAATCATAATCATAATCATAATCGTAATCATAATCATATCATAATCATAATCATAATCATAATCGTAATCATAATCGTAATCATAATCGTAATCATAATCGTATTCATAATCGTAATCATAATCGTAATCATAATCGTAATCATAATCGTAATCATAATCGTAATCATAATCGTAATCATAATCGTAATCATAATCGTAATCATAATCGTAATCATAATCATAATCATAATCATAATCATAATCATAATCATAATCATAATCATAATCATAATCATAATCATAATCATAATCATAATCATAATCATAATCATAATCATAATCATAATCATAATCATAATCATAATCATAATCATAATCATAATCATAATCATAATCATAATCATAATCATAATCATAATCATAATCATAATCATAATCATAATCATAATCATAATCATAATCATAATCATAATCATAATCATAATCATAATCATTATCATAATCATAATCATAATCATAATCATAATCATAATCATAATCATAATCATAATCATAATCATAATCATAATCATAATCATAATCATAATCATAATCATAATCATAATCATAATCATAATCATAATCATAATCATAATCATAATCATAAATCAAATCATAATCATAATCATAATCATAATCATAATCATAATCATAATCATAATCATAATCATAATAATCATAATCATAATCATAATCAAAATCATAATCATAATCATAATCATAATCATAATCATAATCATAATCATAATCATAATCATAATCATAATCATAATCCAAATCATAATCATAATCATAATCATAATCATAATCATAATCATAATCATAATCATAATCATAATCATAATCATAATCATAATCATAATCATAATCATAATCATAATCATAATCATAATCATAATCATAATCATAATCATAATCATAATCATAATCATAATCATAATCATAATCATAATCATAATCATAATCATAATCATAATCATAATCCTAATCATAATCATAATCATAATCATAATCATAATCATAATCATAATCATAATCATAATCATAATCATAATCATAATCATAATCATAATCATAATCATAATCATAATCATAATCATAATCATAATCATAATCATAATCATAATCATAATCGTAATCATAATCATAATCATAATCATAATCATAATCATAATCATAATCATAATCATAATCATAATCATAATCATAATCATAATCATAATCATAATCATAATCATAATCATAATCATAATCATAATCATAATCATAATCATAATCATAATCATAATCATAATCATAATCATAATCATAATCATAATCATAATCATAATCAAAATCATAATCATAATCATAATCATAATCATAATCATAATCATAATCATAATCATAATCATACATAATCAATCATAATCATATAATCTAATCATAATCATAATCATAATCATAATCATAATCATAATCATAATCATAATATAAAATAATCATAATCATAATCATAATCATAATCATAATCATAATCGTATATCATAATCGAATCATAATCATAATCATAATCGTAATCATAATCGTAATCATAATCGTAATCATAATCGTAATCATAATCGTAATCATAATCGTAATCATAATCGTAATCATATTCGTAATCATAATCGTAATCATAATCGTAATCATAATCGTAATCATAATCATAATCATAATCATAATCATAATCGTAATCATAATCGTAATCATAATCATAATCATAATCGTAATCATAATCGTAATCATAATCGTAATCATAATCGTAATCATAATCGTAATCATAATCGTAATCATAATCGTAATCATAATCGTAATCATAATCGTAATCATAATCATAATCGTAATCATAATCATAATCATTAATCATAATCATAATTCATAATCATAATCATAATCATAATCATAATCATAATCATAATCATAATCATAATCATAATCATAATCATAATCATAATCATAATCATAATCATAATCATAATCATAATCATAATCATAATCATAATCATAATCATAATCATAATCATAATCATAATCATAATCATAATCATAATCATAATCATAATCATAATCATAATCATAATCATAATCATAATCATAATCATAATCATAATCATAATCATAATCATAATCATAATCATAATCATAATCATAATCATAATCATAATCATAATCATAATCATAATCATAATCATAATCATAATCATAAATCATAATCATAATCATAATCATAATCATAATCATAATCATAATCATAATCATAATCATAATCATAATCATAATCATAATCATAATCATAATATCTAATCATAATCATAATCATAATCATAATCATAATCATAATCATAATCATAATCATAATCATAATCATAATCATAATCATAATCATAATCATAATCATAATCATATTCATAATCATAATCATAATCATAATCATAATCATAATCATAATCATAATCATAATCATAATCATAATCATAATCATAATCGAATCATAATCATAATCATAATCGGTAAATCATAATCATAATCATAATCGAATCATAATCATACATAATCGTAATCATAATCATAATCATAATCGTAATCATAATCGTAATCATAATCGTAATCATAATCGTAATCATAATCATAATCATAATCGTAATCATAATCGTAATCATAATCATAATCATAATCGTAATCATAATCATAATCATAATCATAATCATAATCGTAATCATAATCATAATCATAATCATAATCATAATCATAATCATAATCATAAACATAATCATAATCATAATCATAATCATAATCATAATCATAATCATAATCGTAATCATAATCATAATCATAATCATAATCATAATCGAATCATAATCATAATCATAATCGTAATCATAATCATAATCATAATCATAATCATAATCGTAATCATAATCGTAATCATAATCATAATCATAATCATAATCATAATCATAATCATAATCATAATCATAATCATAATCATAATCATAATCATAATCATAATCATAATCATAATCATAATCATAATCATAATCATAATCATAATCATAATCATAATCATAATCATAATCATAATCATAATCATAATCATAATCATAATCATAATCATAATCATAATCATAATCATAATCATAATCATAATCATAATCATAATCATAATCATAATCATAATCATAATCATAATCATAATCATAATCATAATCATAATCATATACATAATCATAATCATAATCATAATCATAATCATAATCATAATCATAATCATAATCATAATCATAATATCATAATCATAATCATAATCAAATCATAATCATAATCATAATCATAATCATAATCATAATCATAATCATAATCATAATCATAATCATAATCATAATCATAAATCATAATCATAATCATAATCATAATCATAATCGTAATCATAATCATAATCATAATCGTAATCATAATCATAATCATAATCGAAATCATAATCGTAATCATAATCGTAATCATAATCATAATCATAATCATAATCATAATCATAATCATAATCATAATCTATACATAATCATAATCATAATCATAATCATAATCATAATCATCATAATCATAATCATAATCATAATCATAATCATAATCGTATCATATTCATAATCATAATCATAATCATAATCATAATCATAATCATAATCATAATCATAATCATAATCATAATCATAATCTTCATAATAAAAATCATAATCATAATCATAATCATAATCATAATCATAATCATATCATAATCATAAAACATAATCATAATCATAATCATAATCATAATCATAATCATAATCCCATAATCATAATCATAATCATAATCATAAATCAATCATCCATCATAATCATAATCATAATCATAATCATAATCATAAATCATAATCATAATCATAATCATAATCATAATCATAATCATAATCATAATCATAATCATAATCATAATCATAATCATAATCATAATCATAATCATAATCATACATAATCATAATCATAATCATAATCATAATCATAATCATAATCATAATCAAATCATAATCATAATCATAATCATAATCATAATCATAATCATAATCATAATCAAATCATAATCATAATCATAATCATAATCATAATCATATCATAATCATAATCATAATCATAATCATAATCATAATCATAATCATAATCATAATCATAATCATAATCATAATCATAATCATAATCATAATCATAATCATAATCATAATCATAATCATAATCATAATCATAATCATAATCGTAATCATAATCATAATCATAATCATAATCATAATCATAATCATAATCGTAATCAAATCATAATCATAATCATAATCATAATCATAATCATAATCATAATCATAATCATAATCATAATCATAATCATAATCATAATCATAATCATAATCATAATCATAATCATAATCCTAATCATAATCATAATCATAATCATAATCATAATCATAATCATAATCATAATCATAATCATAATCATAATCATAATCATAATCATAATCATAATCATAATCATAATCATAATCAGAATCAAATCATAATCATAATCATAATCATAATCATAATCATAATCATAATCATAATCATAATCATAATCATAATCATAATCATAATCATAATCATAATCATAATCATAATCATAATCATAATCATAATCATAATCATAATCATAATCAATATCATTATCATAATCATAATCATAATCATAATCATAAAATCAATAATCATATATCATAATCATAATCATAATCATAATCATAATCATAATCATAATCATAATCATAATCATAATCATAATCATAATCATAATCATAATCATAATCATAATCATAATCATAATCATAATCATAATCATAATCATAATCATAATCATAATCATAATCATAATCATAATCATAATCATAATCATAATCATAATCATAATCATAATCATAATCATAATCATAATCATAATCATAATCATAATCATAATCATAATCATAATCATAATCATAATCATAATCATAATCATAATCATAATCATAATCATATTCATAATCATAATCATAATCATAATCATAATCATAATCATAATCATAATCATAATCATAATCATAATCATAATCATAATCATAATCATAATCATAATCATAATCATAATCATAATCATAATCATAATCATAATCATAATCATAATCATAATCATAATCATAATCATAATCATAATCATAATCATAATCATAATCATAATCATAATCATAATCATAATCATAATCATAATCATAATCATAATCATAATCATAATCATAATCATAATCATAATCATAATCATAATCATAATCATAATCATTATCATAATCATAATCATAATCATAATCATAATCATAATCATAATCATAATCATAATCATAATCATAATCATAATCATAATCATAATCATAATCATAATCATAATCATAATCATAATCATAATCATAATCATAATCATAATCGTAATCATAATCGTAATCATAATCGTAATCATAATCGTAATCATAATCGTAATCATAATCGTAATCATAATCGTAATCATAATCGAATCATCAATCGTAATCAAATCTAATCATAATCATAATCATAATCATAATCATAATCATAATCATAATCATAATCATAATCATAATCATAATCATAATCATAATCATAATCATAATCATAATCATAATCATAATCATAATCATAATCATAATCATAATCATAATCATAAGCATAATCATAATCATAATCATAATCATAATCATAATCATAATCATAATCATAATCATAATCATAATCATAATCATAATCATAATCATAATCATAATCATAACATAATCATAATCATAATC